>APFE030088610.1:138277-221182 GCA_000404065.3 Pinus taeda
TTATTATTATTATACTGAGGGGTTAATTTTTTTGATTAGGGGAAACCAACTTCCACTAATTTCTATACCGTTGTCTTTGTTGAGATTGTGCGGGTGTTTGATAATCTCCAGGGCTTCTCTGATCTTTCGCTTATGTTGCTGCTCCTCTTTGGCGATAATGGAGGCGCTTTCCAATAAGACATGGTGCTTAGTTTTTGACGAGTGCTCTGCAAGGGCGGAGGAACGAGACCTTTCATTTTTAATGTCAGCCCCATGCTCTTTGAGTCTTGTCTGCAGAGAACGACCAGTTTCACCAATGTAGCTTTTCCCACATGAGCAATCGATTTTATAGACCCCTTTAAGTTGATGTTTATCAATGTTATCTTTAACTGATCTCATACTTTGCCTGATTGTCCCAGGGGCTGAGAATTGCGTGCTTATGTTTTTTCTTCTTAGGACCTTCACCATCTTATCAGTAACTCCATGAATGTAGGGAAGAAAAACCCTACCACCCTCAGGTTGATCTCTGGTTTTAGGTTCATGAGATAACAATCTTTCCTCGGCTTTCTGAATTGCTCTTTTACTCTCATTTTCTTTGTAGCCTAAACCTTTAAAGGTTGAGACTAAATGCTTCTTTTCTTCATCCAAATGATCAGCATCAGAAATTCGAAGAGCCCTGATAGCAAGAGTGTTTAGAACACCAAGTTTCTGGGCTGGATGATGGTGGGAATCAGCATGGAGGTAATTCTCAGTATGGGTAGACTTTCTGAAAACTTTGTGCCCAATGGAGCCATCGTCCCTTCTCATGATGAGGATGTCTAAAAAAGGAATGCTCATGTTTTCTTCAAGCTCCATAGTGAATTTTATATCTGAGGAAATGGAGTTCAGGTGAATAAAGAATTTGTCAAGCTCAGCTTTACCATGAGTCCATTTTATATTAGTATCATCAACAAATCGCTTCCACCACGCTGGTTTCAGGGGGTAAGAGTCTAGGGCCTTCTTTTCAAAATATTCCATGAATAGGTTGGCCACGATTGGTGAAAGGGGGGATCCCATTGCCACTCCAGTTGTTTGTTCATAATATGCTCCTTGGAAGGTGAAAACTGTTGATCGCAAGCAAATTTCGGCTAGTCTTGCAGTCCTTGGATCAGTAACCTCTTTTATCACTTGAATGGCCTCTTCAAGAGGAATCTTGGTGAATAGGGACACAATGTCAAAGCTAACCAGGAGGTCCTCACGCTCTAACTTCTCATTCTTAATAAGCTTTACAAAGTCATGGGAGTCCTTGATGAAAGAATCAGTATTTCCGACCAGAGCCTTGAGGATTCTTGCAACATATTTAGCGAGCTCATATGTTGGGGATCCAATTGTATTGACAATTGGTCTGAGAGGGGCACCTTCTTTATGGATCTTTGGTAGCCCATAAATCCTAGGTATGCATTCACTGGAGGGAATTAATTTCTTCTTTAATTTGTCATCAAGGTTGGATTCCAAGATGGCCTTTTTCACCTCTTTCATAATTTTGGGGATCGGATTCTTGTTTAGCTTCTTATAACTCCCACAATTTAGGTGATTGTTCATTTTGCATATATAATCTTCTTTATCGAGAATCACTGCTGCTCCTCCTTTATCTGCCTTGAGAACCACAATTTTTTCATTGTTGCGCAGGGATTTGAAGGCTCTTTGCTCTGCTTTACTCAAATTACTCCTGGGAACCCTGGCCTTCCTCATAATAAGGGAGCATTCTTGCCTTAATTCTTCCTTGTCTTCTAGGGTAAGGTTGCTAATCCCATTTTCAATATTACAAATCAATTTCTCAACAGATAGGTTTTTCGGGGCAACAGCAAATCCAAGGCCTTTTCTGAGAACACTAATGACCTCTTTGAGAGGGAAACCTCCTTTACACCACATAAATGAACAATTCTTGGATGATTCAAATGACAAAACCTCCTTTCTATATATAGGAGTCTAAGGAGTCACAATATAACCCAGCCGACCTATTAATAATAATATAAAGCCACAAAAATAACAATAGATGGATTATATGGGGCACAGTAATAACAATATGGGGGCAATAGGGGCACAACAATATTAATAAGGGGTGCAACTACCATAGTAATGGGGTAATCACTAGTATTATAGGGACCCAACATGCCCCTCTCCTTCAAAAAAATGTTGTCCTCAACGCTTGAGTAGTTCTGGATACTTCTGTACAAAATTCTCATCCTCCCATGTGGAATCTTCCACAGATAAGTTCTTCCACTTGATAAGATACTCCAAAATTGATCGATTTCGTAGCTGTCGAGATCTTGTTTCTGTGATTGCTTCTGGTTCCAATATAATTTTTCCTTCCTCGTCAAGTTCTAGCAATATTGTTTGAACTGGGAGCTTGTCGCCTATAACCTTCTTTAAACATAAAACATGGAAAACTGGGTGCAATCGAGAAGCTACAGGAAGCTCCAATTTGTATGCCATAGTACCAATCTTTTGTTACACCTTGTACGGACCATAATACTTTGGTGATAATTTATTATCCTTCTCAGCTTGCTTGAGGGACATTTGCTTATATGGTTGTAGCCGTAGGAATACCCCATCACCTACATAAAAACTTCTTTCGCTGCAATGTTGATCTTCCTATTGTTTCATTCTATTCTATGCCAACATGAGGTTATCCTTTAAGAGTTGGAGGACTTGTTGTTGATGTTTGATGTGATGTTCCACTGCTTGAACCTTAGAATTTTCTCTTAAATATGATGTGATGGATCATGGCTGATATACATAAAGTGCCATAAATGGGGTCATTTTTGCTACTGTATGGAAGGAAGTGTTATACCACTATTCAGCCAGAGGCAACCATTTGACCCATTGTGTCTGTTTATCACACACAAAGCAACAAAGATATCCTTCCAAACATTTTTTTACTATCTCAGTTTGCCCATTAGATTGAGGATGATAAGATGAGCTATGAGGTAACTGAGTACCAAGGCAAGAAAATAATTTTGTCCAAAAATTTCCAGTGAAAATGGGATCTCTGTGACTTACAATAATCTTTGGGTTTCCATGTAGCTTTTGAATTGTTTCCATAAATGCAATAGAAACTGTACTGGATTAAATGGATGTGATAATGCACAAAAGTGTGATACTTTGGAAGTATGTCAACTTACCACCATTGATTTGACACTTCTTTCCCTTCAGACTTGGGTTAAACCTATGATAAAATCCATTGAACCTCCTCCAACCGGTTGTCTTGGAATGGGTGATTAAAGGGTTGTAATAGGACCCGATGTCTAATGTTTTCAACTTTATTTTTTTGGCAAACCAAAGATTCTGCCACAAACTTTTGAATATCTGATTTAAGGCCATCCACAAAAAATTCCTTCTTAACCCTGTGGTAAGCTTTTGAAAATCCTGAGTACCCTCCTAAGGGAGAAGTGTGCAATTCCATAAGAATATTTTGTTTTAGTTGGGAATTCTTATAGAGGTATAAGCAATGTTTGTACCATAACCAATCATTTTTCCAGCTAAATGTATCAGACGTACTAGAATCTTGTTGTAACTTTCGAATATGTGCCCACAATTCTTCGTCATTCTTCCATTCCTCCCTTGCTTCGTTTATCAAATCTGGTTGGATAATAGAAATGGCGCACAACAATGCTTCCACATCCTCATCCTTTGTTGAGAGTGCATCTGCCACCAAATTTTGCTTCCCTTTTTTGTAGATGATTTCAAAGTCATAACCCAACATCTTTGTGACCCACTTTTGTTTCTCTTCAGAGGTTACTCGTTGTTCTTAAAATTATTTAAGGTTGTCATGATCTGTTTTTACCTTGAAGTGTCTTCCCATTAGGTAGGGTCACCATTTCTTAAGTGCATGGAGTATTGCCAACATTTCCTTCTCATAAATAGCTTTGTGTAAAAAATTTCCCTTGATTGGATGACTTTCAAAAGCAATGGGTCTTTCATCTTGCATTAAAACAACACCAATTACATTTCCTGAAGCTTCACATTCCACAATAAAGGCTTTTGTGAATACTGGTGTAGTTAAGATTGGTGCTTGGCACATTGCCTCTTTAAGATGTTTGAAGGCCTTCGTTGCTTCTAGAGTCCATGAAAATGTATCTTTCTTCAATAATGTTGTTAGAGCTACTACTATTCTCCCATAATTCTTAACAAACTTGCGATAATACCCTGTGAACCCAAGAAATCCTCGCAGATGATTTATGGATGTGGGGGTTTCTTATTCCTTAATGGATTTAATTTTGCTAGGGTCTACCTTAGCTCCTTCATGAGATAAAATACGACCTAGATATTCCACCTCTTGTACTCCAAAGAAACATTTGGATCTTTTTGCATATAATTGTTTCTCCTCCAATAGTTGTAGCACCCTGTCAACATGTTCAACATGATCCTTCCAAGACTTGCTGTAGATTAGTATATCATCAAAAAATACTAACACAAATTTTCTAAGGAATGGTTTGAAAATTGAATTCATCAAACCTTGAAATGTTGAAGGTGCATTGGTAAGGCCAAAAGGCATGACCAAAAATTCATAATGACCCTCATGAGTTCTAAATGGTATTTTCAAAATGTCTTCAGTCTTCATTCTGATTTGATGATATCCTGAATGAAAATCCAACTTGGTGAAGTAAATTGATCCATGCAATTCGTCCAGTAATTCATCATTGACAGGAATGGGAAACTTATCTTTAATAGTGAGCTTGTTGAGCTCTCTATAATCCAGACACATGCACCATCATCCATCTTTCTTGTGCACCAATACTACCGGAGCATAGAAAGAGCTTTGACCCAATTGACTTATACAAGCCTCTAGTATTTCTGCAACCATACGTTCAATTTTACTCTTTTGGGCATAAGGATATCTGTACGGCCTGATGTTTGGAGGAACACTTCCCGGAATCAGATGAATAACATGATCATGATCACGAATAGGTGGGAGACCTTTGGGAGTCTCAAATACCTTGGAATTATTGTCCAAGACATTTTGGAGATCTAGAGAAATATATGGTTCCAATGTGCAATTACACCTCTTTATTCCTTTTTCAAAAGCTTTGTCATATCGTTAGAGCTGATTACCTTTCCCGGTTTCCCTACAATACCCCTTAATTCCACTTTCTTTCCTTCCACAAAAAATTTCATGAAAAGTTCTTGAAAATTAAAAGCTATTGTACCCAAGGATTGTAGCCATTGGACTCCCAATACAACATCAACACCTCCCATTGGAATGGAAGGAATTGGGCTAGTCAATACATATTCTCCCATGGATAGCTTGATATTATAGCACTTTCCATAGCAATTTATTGCTCCTCCATTTTCAACCATCACTTGACACTATGGTGTTCGATATAAGAAGCAATTCAATTCTTTTGCTACCTTACAATGAATAAAATTGTGGGTACTTCCTGAATCAATCAACACAATTACCTTTTTCTTCTTGATTTGTCCTTCTATCTTGATGGTTTGAGGAGTGGTAATTCCCACCAATGCATTACAAGATATGGTTGGATTCATTTCTTCTTTATCTAGGCTTTGTTCCTGGAGTATATCCTCTTCTTTTGACCTTCCTTTCTCTTTTTCTTCTTCCTCTTCACAATCTATGTAGAATAATTTCTTCTCAGCACACTTATGACCTTTAGTGTATTTGCTATCACAACTGTAACAAACCTTTTGCTCTTTTTTCTTCCAATTGTTGTGGTGTCAACCTTATAGGTTGTGGAAGACTAGGGGCAACCAAACTTCCGTCTTTATAGTTGTGAGTGGTATGCTTCCTGGTTGCCATAATTTGCTTTCCATTTTTCTTGCTAACCTGAATGCCTTCTCTAATGAATCAGGTTCCCAAAGGCGAACATCATGTTGGATATTATCCTTTAAAGACCCTATGAACATATCAATCCTATGCTCCTCTGGAATATCTTTTACCCTTATGTTCAATTTTTGGAACTCCTCAATGTGCTCCATTATTGAACCCTTTTGTTAAGACTTATCAATTGGTTTAAAAAAGTGTTGCTTTTTTTTGTATCCTCATAATGTGCCATCAATTCTTCAGTAAAAATTTGCCAAGTGATAAATTGTTTACGAAAGAAAAGCCATTGATACCATACAAACTGATTTGGTTCCAAATATAAAGTTGCCATACGTACCTTTTGTGTGTTTTGCACATTATTGAGATCGAAAAATTGCTCCATCTGTAATATCCATGTTGTGGGATCCTTGCCATCAAACTTCCTCATATCGATTTTTGGAATATGGTGGGTCTTCAATCCCACATTAGAGTCTATGAAATCATGATTAAGATTTCTTTTGTTCGCATCATGAGTTTCCTTTACTACCTTTTCACCATTAATAAGTATTTCTTGTAGAAAATTTGTCAAATCTGTCTTCAACTCTGCCATGTCTGTCTTCAAATCTGCCATGTCTCTCTTCAAATCTGTCTCCAAATCTATCTTCAAATCTTCATCTTATTTTCCATACCCTTTATCTTAGATTCCATGCCATTTATCTTAGCTTCTGTTAGCTTTTGTGAGAGTGACATTTGTTGCACTTGGTCTTGTAATTTTGATATATCATGTAGCATTTCTTCCTCTTCTTCATGAGTCATGCTAGAGCTTTCAGGTTTCTTACAAGGTATTTGCATTTTCTTTCCTCGGGGCATCAGTTACCAATAATAATTCTCTACTATGCCCTTTGAATTCCTTCAAAATAAATTTTCAAACCAAGCTTAAGCAAAAAAATTTAAAAATCTACACATGTTTTTTCACTTTGTAGGAGCTCGATATTGCCTCTGATGTATCTCTGCACTTTCCGATCATCCAGTTCCAAAATTGTGCTCTGCAGTAGCCCTCTGTGTCTTCTTCCCAATGCCACCAGTCTGATCCAAATTGGATTCTCCAAGGAAGAGTTATGTGAAATCTCCCACAGTGACTTGATTATAGACTAGTTCAACAGAGCGAACTTGTACGACGTGCCACGAGTCACTGTTTCTACCTTTGGCTCTAGAAAATATATACAAGAAACTACAATCCATCCTCTTTCTATACCTTCTTATGAAATTTCAATCCGATGCTCAGAGAGAAAGTTATGATGATTTTTCCCAGGTCACCTATTTCCAATGTAATTCAGGAGTCTACAAAAGACCAACTTCCTCAGATCATATCTCTACAAATATAGTGCGAAAAACTCTAAAATTTGGACTCAAGGTTCAGCATGATGTCTTACGAAATGGGTTTTTTTTCAGCTTCTGAAATGTCACAGAAAAAAGCTATAGCGGTTATGCCACGATGACCTATTTGGGGTAGCAAAACCCTAGAATCCAATGCTCTGATACCAAATGTTATGAAACTAGCTCACAAACAGATAGAAAAGATAGATCAACGCCTTAGAATTCAGCCTCTTCGAGGGGGAAACCCCCTTTACTTTACATAAATGAACAATTCTTGGATGATTCAAATGACAAAAACTCCTTTCTATATATAGGAGTCTAAGGAGTACAATATAACCCAGCCGACCTAACAATAATAATATAAAGCCACAAAAATAACAATAGAGGGATTCTATGGGGCACAGTAATAACAATATGGGGACAATAGGGCCACAACAATATTAATAAGGGATACAGCTACAATAGTAATCGGGTAATCACTAGTATTATAGGGACCCAACAATTTTTCTCACTTGGCTCAATAAAAAATGTGGCAAAATAGAAAATAGTCTCATGACATTGCAACATTTCTCTAAGCTTTAGTCCTTCTTCACCATATTGGTTTCATACCTTTTCAGTTTATATGCTTTAATGGAAAATGTGATCCTTCTGTAAGGAGAGATTTGTGTGAAACCATGATACCTGTATCTTTTATAGGAGTCTCATTTCTATGCTTGATTCATTATGATTTAGTGTTTTTCACATAGATCCAATGAAATAGAGAAGGAAAAAGGGTTAATATAAATGAGAAAACTATTATTAGAGGTTTTACATATGCTTCTATAAAGGAACTACCCCTTATGATGTCAATAAGGTGGTATCCCTCTTCCACCCCATGAAATGGATAAGTGTCTATGCCGAGTCCTATATAAAATAAATAAATAAAGGGTGAAATAAGAGAAATTCTTCTTGCGCAAGTAGGTGAAGCACATAAATTTTCCCGGGTATTTTCGAGGCTCATTGGTAGTGAAGAAATTATTTTGTTCTCGAAGTGATTCTACTTGAATACTCTCCAAACCTTCTAGCAGTGGAGCAACATTAGAGATGGAAAAAATATACTCTAAAAATCTTAAACTCGCGAATAACATTACCCTTCCTCAATTTGAAACATTATGATAAAGCTTGCTTTATGATTGTGTTCAACCAAGAAAGAGTTGAAGGGGACTACATTTAAAACTAGGTTAATTGGGGAAACTAGAGTAATATGTAAGGAGAATCAATACTTCCTCAGAAAGTAGACCCTGCACGAAAGATTTAGCCAAGGAATAGAAGCTGGAGTTACACCAATGTGTCATCAAGTGTTGTAATTGTGAAAAAAATCATCCAAAATTTGACCTACACTTTAGTTTTGGCACCTACTTTTGTACTTGAGATTGTTTGCTCAATAATAACTTTATGGTTAGTCAATAAGTGTCAATGTCACATGCTCACATATGCTTATTCCACAACAAGTTCATTAGCACATTTTCTAATGCAGGATTGAATATGCATATCACACATCCATCATTAAAATGCCTATGAAATGCTCAACCTATATCGATAGTTAGTGCACACTCTCATCGATAGTCTCCCACTTTTGGTGGTGATTGTTCTTCTATTCAGGAATATAGTTTTTCCAATTGTTGCTTTTGCGAACCTTTTCTTTCACAAGTGTCACTTTCATGTTCACAACTGTCACTTTTACTTATTTTCACTTTAATAAGTGTATTTTTCATGCTATCTTTGTTCTAGCATGTGCTTCTTTCAATGTCGTTCACATTTTTCAATTCTCGTTTACACTTTCCTCAAACTGTCGCAAGTGTCATCACTTAGCATGACAAGCATTAAACATCACAAAAATGTATTTTTGGGTCACTTCAAGAGGTAATATTGGTTCTAATGAATCATGTTTATCATATATACCTATATTTCACTCATTCCTAAAGTTTCAAGCATGGCCGCACGAGTGTCATCACTTTCTTGGAAAAATCTACCTTTAGTGGCACACTTGGGGAAAGTTGTCACATTGTGATGAAATTAAGGGTACAATGTTTTTCATGTGTTCTGAGTGATCAATGTTGCATCATCAATTGTTCTAAGTGTGTGATCATACTTGGTTTTTTTCTCATTCACTTTGGCCTAACTGGCCCGCAATTAGCCAAATATGGAAAAGTGCCTTCCCAAGCAACTTCACCTCACTCATCCTTCCTAAGCTACGCACTACACAATCGTATCCCTCAATCTCAGACCTTGCCTTTTTGCACTGCGCAGTGGGCATAACTTGCATTCTAGAATTGTGTATTGCACAGTCCTAGTGCTCAACCCTTGAGTTCAAGAACTACGCAACCTCTCTCTCCAGTCATCTTCTTTTGTGCATTATGTAGTCTCGAGAAGCAAGCCTCATGCTTGACCTATTGAACTATGTAATTGCGTAAGCCCTAGACATATATCCTTCTAGAACTATGCATTGGGTAACATCAATCCTCAAGCCTCGAGCTTAACTCCCTGAATCCCTCAACTATGTAGTTGTCTTACCCTGACATGCCTAAACTACACATTGCATAGTATCAAGGCCTAATCTTGGCCCCTGACCTCCTGAGATACACAACTACATAATCCTTGAGTTAATTTCCTACCATATCACTTGGTTCCAGCTTAATTAATGGTTTTCATGAAGCATGTTAGACTAAGGGTTTATCAGAATGATGTCATATTGTCATGAGTGGATTTCAGTGCAGGTATTATATCATGTTATGATAGGATGATGATGAAGGAGATGAAGAAGGAGAACCTACCAAAAGGTACCTCTGTAGCTGAAAAGACAATTTGATCGGTCAAAGAATACAAAGGGACACGAGAGCGTGATAGCAGTTGGAATCAAGATCACATTGAAGACTCCCTACCTTCAAGCCTTATGGAGGATGGAGAAGAAAAACATGTTCCATATTTGAATAAGATACAAATATAACAATATCAAGAGTGGCTTGACATTCCCATATCATCATGTAGTCTATTTCATCAATCTCATGTCATGCCTTGTCAAGGTGTCATGTCAAGGTGTATATGAGTCATCATTTGCCACATCATTTTTAGATTATGTAATTTCAATATGTGAGAAGTGTAATGTAAAGTGGAATTCCAAGATTCCTCTATAGAATGTTAAAATTCATGGAGTCAAAAGGTCATAGGGAAGTCAAGCATTCATGAAGGTAGTCCAAGGGTCATAAGGTAGGTGAATGGTCACCCCATTTGTTATATATACACCCTCATAGCTCATGGAAAGGAATTTTCACCTTGGCTCCTCCTACAAGGCATTAGAAAGGAAAATATTTCTTTGGGAGGATAAAGTGATTACTCAAATTCTCCACTATTGGAGCTAGTGGTGTTCACTATATTGATGTATCTTGAAACTTTTGTTTAATTTTGAATCTCATTTAGATAGCACACATTCATGTGTACGTTGTAAATATTGTCAGACTATTCTTTCAATGTTTACGATGTATGTTGTTTTCATCTATACTAAGGAAAATAAACTCTTTAAGAGGCTTTGGTACTTGTTAGTTTCAGTCTTTGAAGCCTTCCACCAGTGATGAAACATGCTCTTACAAAGTGATTTTAAGTTGTCAAGGTCAAATTTTGTCATTCAGCAAGTCTTCAAGTAAAATTTGGTCACTAGATATTAGGTCTAGAGTTTGTTTTCAATCCTTTCAAAGTTTTCCAAATGTCGGTCCATGTTACCATTCATTTGAGTGTGTCATCATTCAAAGAGTGGTCATCATCATTTCAGGTTCCAATGGGTCATTTTACACCTTGTCTGTGCTTCAGTTGTACTTGGGTAAAGCTCATTTCCCTCTCCTAGGGTTTTGAAGGTAATTTCTCTTGGATGGTCAAATCATCAACAAAACTTGTGTCCTCATGTTCATACACCTTCTCCTATCCTTATTGTACCTTATTAAACACTTCCCATCACTAATATCCCTCAAATTCCTCATTTTCGCACAAACCCTAGTTTCTTGCTACAATTTGACAATTTTCTAGGCTAGGCTTGTGTTTTTCCCTCTTGGACCCCTTCCCCTCACTAAATATTTGAAATTCCACTTTCCTCTACTTCCTAACATCCCTCCCTACTTCTCAAAATTTTCTCAAGGATTTAGAAGCCCCTTATCCCCTTCATTTCACTTCATTTCGACAAATCCCCTGTTCCACACATCGGGATAGGTTTTACTCCAATGATGTTTCTGAGCAAGAAAAGATGAATTTGGGAAAATTGAGAGAAATTTTTTTCCAAAATACACCAAGGAAGAAAAACCTCCTTCAATTTTTACACAGGTTTCATGGTTTTAGAGAAATGTCAAAAATACAGTTGCCTCAGGAGAATTGATGCACCTCTAAAGTTACCTTGGGAAAAGCAATATTTCTCCTAGCTTGGTTGCTAAAATGACTTGCTTGATGAGTCAAATGACAAATAGACACAAATATATTTCGAATGAGCTATCATGAGCTCAATTTGGGGTTAAGGAAGACCTTCAAATATTGACTACAACAATGATCTCCCTTTAGGCAGCCTCATTTTGCACATTTTGACTAGTCTTGGGATATTTGACTTTTGGTAGGGTAAATGAACTTCAAATTGAAACATTAAAGTTTTTTTTGGAAATTAGACTCAATAATATTTCCAACAAGCTATCCCGTGTCCAATTTGGACACAGGGAAGGCCTCCAAAACTGGTTTGTAAAAGGGCACTATGCACCTGTTCCTTGGCACGACGCACCTGGGTAGTGGCGTGACGCACCTGCCTGCTTAGCCCAAATTTCACTCAAATCATCTTGCAAAGCTCCCAAATATTGAAAAATTTATTTGAAAATTAATTTAAACATTCTACATTTCCATTTCAAAAGATTTACTCATCCTTCATGGTGTTTTAAAAGGTGAAAAAACAAACCCTACTTGCTACACACTTACGCTATAAAAATTGCCTAGGTTTTGCAAAATTGTCACTTTTGTTGTCTTATTCCCCTATATCATTTTCACATCCCATTCACTAAATTTCCCTCATTTCATTTCCCTTTCCCTTTCTCATTTGCACTCATCCTACCCCCTATCCCCAAAACCCCAAAACCCTATCAAATTCCCACTATTCCCAAACCCTAATTGGCATCCCCAAACCCTATCACTCCCTAAAAACCACTATATCCATCATCAAAACCACTTTTCACTCTTTTATTACCCTAATACTCTCCATTTATCCTACTTTCCCATATCCTACTCCCCTAAAGTAACTAAGTCCCTCATAAAACCCTAAATCCCTCACTAAACCCTAATATCCCAAAACTATTCCCTTCTTTCCCTAATTTCATTTCCCAAGAGTAAAATCTCTTCAATACTCATCACCATTGTTCTATTTCATCCCTCTTTCATCATCATTTTTTCCACCATACCTTCATCTCATCATTTTCCTAAGACATGCATTATGGAAGGAGACAGTGAATATGACTATGAGGAGAGACACTCAGTGATACTTCTATGGAGAAACATAAGCAACAAAGCAAAGGAAAAAAGAAGATGCACGAGGATGATATAGATGACAAATAAGAAAGAGAAAAAATATTTTGAGGATAAGCAAAGCCTAATGGAGATAGAAATGTTAAAACTGAAGAAGCAAAAGGACAAAGAGGACTATGTCACTTTGACTTCCATTGAACAAGAGATAGAGAATGACAAGGAGTCTTGGTTGGAGAAGATGAACATGCACTTGGAGAGGCTACTAGACAAGGCTAACAAGGGGAACGACATTTTGTGACACATGGCCTATCACTATTTGGTGAGAAATAAGATTTGCAAAGCAAGAATAAGGACCTTGGAGGCCAAATTCAGGAAAACTTTGAGAAGAAAGAAAGACCAAGATAGACTCAAAATCTTGGTTGAGGCTTCCTTAGCCCAACATAGTACTTTATGCACTTCACTCAGCTCAAATTTCAAAAAATTTGGCACACTGTTTGTCAAATTTGAATTTTTGGAGGAAAAAGTAGGATTTTCTACCTGGTGCGCCGCGTCAGTTGGCGCGCGCTTTTGCTAGGGACCTCCTTTGGAGGAAAACTAAGCATTTTTCAATTCCTTAGGCAAAAATATGAATGCCTACAAATGGCCAAGAAATTTTTTCAAGTTTTGAGCTTCCAAAAGGGTCAAAAACACCTCAAAAATGCCCTTTCTGCCCCTTTTTGGCCACACAGAAATTAGTGTTGGGAGAACTCACTTTTGGAGGGGCATGTGGACACCAAATTCAGAAATTCCACCTGTTCTAGAAAGTAGACAGATAGAAATTTCCAACAAGCTAACTTAGAGAAAAAATTTTGCACGGGAAGGCCTTCAAAATCATCAGCAAAAGGGCGCGGCGCACGGGGATAGAGGAGCGGCGCACAGGATGGAAAATTGACTTTTTTGCCCAAAAAACTCTGTTTTTGCTCCTAGTATTTTCTCAGTTTGACTTTTCTCTCTCTCATAGTCAAAATCATGATGTAATTTGATGTAACTTGATGTACTTTCATGTAAAAATGCAAAAATTTCACTCATGGAGCTAGATACATCATGAAAAGGTAGTTTGAAACTGAATGAATCAGTTTCCTAGGTTTTAGAGGCAAGTTGTTCCACTGCCTACTTTTTAGTTCTTAGTTTAGATCTTGTTGAAACAGCTCCTAAACTCATGAATTCGACCCCTAAAGCATATCAGGAGTTGTTTGTTTCCTATATCTAGTACTTTTTCAATCATTTGTCAGGGTTGGACTTTCGTGAAATCTTTGAGCAGCATTTTACATTCTTCTATGCAGTTTGGCAAAGGAATAGACCAGGGTTTGCAACCTTTTGTGGGATTCTTGTGGAAAATTTATTTGGTGTAGTGTATTCTTCTATAATTCAAGTTTTACATGTGTTTATGTATGCCATTTTCTCTCTTTTTCAGCTGAACTAAATGAATCAAGGATAAAGGTGGAAATCATTGAAATTGCAGTGCTCCACCTAGGGTTTGTTTGGTTATTTATGTTTTCTACTATTTGAAGAGTATCGCTAAGACTCTCATGCCCTATCCAACTCCTCACCAGTCCTAATACTCTCCATCTCATTCAATTTAAAGTACTAAAGCATTTTCCTACCTCGCCTCATAGAAACCTCTGCAACACAGAGTCCATTCCCTAGATCCAAATATGCCTTTCACTTTTGAGCTAGAAAAACATCATCAAATTCAATAAAACTCCTCTAAGCACATACCTAGCCTAAAATTAGTCTTTACATCAGTCATCTCAAAGCTTCATTTGCTATATTTTCCTGAGATTGACAAGGAGAGAGCCCTCTCCCAACCTGGTAGGGCTAGCTACCAGGTTAAGCGTGGTTTGATGTTACCCTACATTCCGCCTTTCTTAGCCTGAGGTAGATTTAGGCTCTAATAGTACCTATCTTGTTGAAGGCGTGTTGTATGTGTTTTAACAATTGTTTCTTCTATGTTAACTATTTCACTAGTTTCCCAACAATTCATTCATATTTATATGCTCGTGTGTCTTTACTAGATTACTACTATTATTTTTATTTTAAAGGCTCAACTTTTCACTTCCTTTCGGTATAATTACTTTGATACATTCTATGGTTGAAATTTCCACAAGGGATACTCACTTGTTCATTCGAAAGTACATATGCATTAATCTCTCGTGATGACCATTGTAGCCAAGGAAAATCTCTAAGAACATACGACAAACTTACCTTATTTTCAGAAAGGCTACCATGCCAAACGATGTGAATTGTAATTAGTACTTTTCATCTGGGAGATCCCATTGGTTGACATATTTCTAAAACCATCAACAAGAAGAAATAATGCAAATACTTTAACAAAATTATTTCGTTTTAAACTCTCAATTTGGCAATGGCGCACTTCTTTGTTTGAATCTTGAAGGTGTTGCCTCAAAATCATTACACTTTAAATCTATTTTTCTCTTTTTATTCCACTGGTGGCTTAAAACAAGTATGGGAGCTTAAGACATATATTTCAATGGGAACTTGAGACCTATGCACAAGTTCTTGCATCAATCCTACATAGTCATCAAAATAATTTATTAATTTCTCTATTTAAAACAAAATGCATCTTATTAATGTAGTAATTTTCATTTAAATGTCCTATGCTATCCATGCACAAATAGATAAACCCTAGTAATTGGAATAGTCAAAATAAAGAGAAGAAAGGGTTAGAATCATTGTTACAAGCCAAGGTATGGTCCTTAGCAAATGCTTCACTATCATGCAACAATTTTTATACGAAATGTAAATTTCATAAACCTTCACATTTTCCATGACACATCCCTATAATAATATTTCTAATAAAACAGTTGTAAGAAAATTGATTAATGCAGTGGGATGTAGATTTATGTATTTTCTATGCTTCCAAATAGTTCTCTTTCTTCATCCTTGCAAGCAAGCAACCAATAATTAGTTTACAAGATGAAGGAAAATAATAGTAAATTATTAAAACAAAAGACAAGTATCCTAATATTTCCCAGACTAATTTTGAAGGTTTCGAATGGGTCGCTAGCCCCGGAGAGTTAATTTCATTTTGATAGAATAGTTGAATCAATCAATTTCATTGATGTGACTCTACTTTAGTGTGTGCTTCAATATAACCTTCATTGGTCCTATGCTTCAACTATCTTGTGTTCAGAGAGAGTGACTTAAATATTTGTAACTAAGACCCCATTATCTCACACCTCGATGGTGAGATTTCTTTGGCTTGTCATTACACATTCATTCCTCCCTCTTGTTCAAATTCTCTCTCATTTGTGGCAATGTCATTAATATCTAACACAACAATTTTCAATAAATGAAGCTTTCAACATTTAATGTGTATCCCTACAAATAGAATTAAAATGAAAAATCAACTCTATTGATCTAGCATGAAAAGTAGATGAGATACATTGTGGAAAGTAATTTACAAGAGCAATGAAAAAAATCATTAACTAGAGAAGTATAACTCCAATAATATACGCATTGGAAGCTCAAGAAAAAGACTACAACCCAAACCTGAAGTCAACTTTTTTCATGTGTTAAATGGATTTATTATTGCAGCATTTGAATGACCTCCATACGATCTTGAAAGGTAATGAAGATTATATTCATGCACCCCTTATTCCATGTTCATGCTAGGATATTTTAGGATGTCCTCATGAAATTAGGGTTTGATATAACCTTGAAACCTTAGCTTTCCTATCTCTTAGATTGACATAAATGGGTGGCTCTTTGGAAATTTTATTCTTTGGTATCTTTTAGGGATGTCATCATGATAAACTCTCTTTTTTCTGCCTTCTATAGGTCACTACCCATTGAACAACCATCACCACAGAAGGTTATTTATGGAATGAAAATAGAGGTGGAGAGTTAGTTAGGTAAAGTTTCTGCCAACTAAGTCTAAGTTACTTAATCATTACCAAAACAAATTCCCACAAGAAGAGACCTAAAAATCACATTATAAACATAATTAGTATCATACCATGCAAGTTCATTGTGAAAATGACTAACAAATATTATAATAACATGTTTATGTACAATTTGAATTCTTTAATTATTTTTATAACAAAGACAACGATGAGTTGCTTGGAACTTGAATTTGCACTAAATGAACTATTGTAAGTTTTAGACCCAAAAGGGAATTCAAAAGAAACTTCAAAATGAATTGTAAATATAAGTAAGAAAGATATTTCTAATGTCTTCTCTATGAAGAGGCTTAATGTTAATTGTGAATGTGAAAATGTACCCTTGAACTCGTGATAATATATATACAAACACCTTCAAAAAATTTATGAGAATTTATGTCTTACATCATCATCAAATCCTTTGAAAGAAAATAATATCAAACAGCGCACAACAAGGTGCTGGAACCTATATCAATTTGCACGGGAAGCTCAAGTTTGAAAACAATTCATTATTGAAGCCCATGAACTAAATTAATAGAATGAGTATACAATAAAACCTTCATAATTATTATGCAACTGACATGAGTAAGAATGCCATGAAATTCTAATGAAGGTTCAAGCTTAAAGATGAAAAATAGAGAATGAAAACTGTAATGAAAAATAGCCAGCAACACAAGATGCCTCCCTATCATTTTCAATTCATATCATGGAAACATAAGAATTGAAGGTGTCTCATGAATGCAAAAAATCTCCTAAACCCTAATGTATTCATGAAGAAGATAAACCAAGATAAATCAATGGTGCGCATAGGCACTGTGCCTAGTGAAAATTAGAGAGGGACCCAAAATTTGAGTGGTAGGCTAAATTTTAGGGTGTGCTTGTAGCAACTACAATCGGTACAAACATAATGACACTTTTAGAAGTGAATTTACACAACATAACAATGATGCATTTGCAAAAGCAATGACAAGGTCTAGACCGGACCTCTACTAGCCATGCTAGGCATTTTGTCAAACATGCCATAAATGTGTAATCTAGAGGTTTAATCCACATATTTAAGCATAGGGGTCTCATACTTATCTGAGAATCACTAAGAAGCATTGTTCCCTTACATCATTAGATGCATTATCATCTATTAGGTCATAGATACATTTTTCATTCACTTACAAATAAAAACATGAGGAGAGTCATACATCATCATTGTCATAATACACGATTATAACAAGGATAATAAAAATAGAAATATCAAGGATACATCAGCCATAGAATCCAAATATAAACTAGTAAATTTACACATAAGATGTCAAGGAAATAGCCTCTTATTAATGAATGCCAAATCCAACCCAAGATGGGACTACCACATTCCACCCAACCATAGATTGGCTTAGTGAAATCTCTCTTCATCCAATCACCCCCGTGCCATATTCCAAGCATGAATGTGGGACTTAAACCAAAAGAACCAACCAGGGCATCCCGAGGCTAAACCACCTCACCGTCATGAATAGAAACTTGACTTTACTGCAGTCCATGCCAGATCACTAAGCCAACAAAAGAAACACATAATAACAAGTTTTACCATGATTTACACCAAATGACTAGGATAAAACAAGCGTAGATGACACCAAATTTTTCTGCCTACACCTTGAGGATTTTTCGTGTTTCCTAGTCTCTCAGGCTTTAACGCAATCCACACAATATCACTAGGGCATAAACTGAGACTCCACTATCTAGGCTTTAACATATATCTCGCTATTTACCA
Source organism: Pinus taeda (assembly GCA_000404065.3). Taxonomy (NCBI): domain Eukaryota; kingdom Viridiplantae; phylum Streptophyta; class Pinopsida; order Pinales; family Pinaceae; genus Pinus; species Pinus taeda. Next base: position 156,654 of record APFE030088610.1, read on the forward strand.
GCAAGTATTCCTAGGCCTAATCAAGGGAAACCACCTCTAGGATTTATTGTATATCCTGCCCTGAACCAGCCAATGATTTCTAGACCCACTAAGGCACACAATAATTGACTTTACCACAACCCACTATCTGATTTAGGGGTCACTAGGCCAGTGGCTCTACCGAAACCCACAGTCTGGTTCAAGGATCACTAGGACATCTGTTCTTTCTTTCGAAGACCCACCTCAATCAACTTTGAATCTATTTAGGAATACATCTCAACCAAAACATGAGAATCCCATCACACCATGGCTATCCAGAAATGGCAAGGCTAGGATGAAAACACTTTCACACCTACAAAAACCCATGGCATAACAACAAAGAACAACATGTAATACCATTCATGCCAAATCTAGCAAGGAAAACACACATGCAAATCAATATCTGAAAAGAATTATGTTGTAGCTTCTTGATCCTGCTCTTCCTTGCTTGCTCCTTCCTTCCTCTTTCCTTCTTTACCTTTCCTGATCAAATGCCAAAGTGTCCCAAGAAAACTTGAAGTGTCCAAGAGTGTGTGTGAGAGAGAGAGAATAATTAGAGAGCTCCAAAACTGAATTGACAAAAGGTACCAACTTATCCTTAGAAGCCTTTTTATCATTTATGCTTCTATTTTCTTCATTTTCCATTATTTTCCTTCATTTTTCTCCTCACATGAATCTTGTGACCTTTCACCTTCCTTTTCTCCTAATTTCCATTATTTTTATAAATAAATGTGCCAAAAATTCCATTTTTCCTTTCCAAAGCCTTAGCCATTTCCTTTCCCAATTTCCTTATCCATAATAAACCAATGAACACCCAGACTAGTATGTATTTCCCAACATTCAACTTGTAATATGTGTCACATGACAATGGTTATTATTTTTCCTTTATTAACTTTTATTACATGGAATTCTCACCAAGGTCATTAGAAAACCCTCCCCTTTAGGGGACATTGTCCTCGATGTTCAACCACACCTATAACTAGGAAAAAATGTCAAAAATAAAACATACTTCCAGTGGAGCCTTATAACTTAGCTCGATTCAGTATTTAAAATGATCACCCTACTAAGAAGAAAACCAACATGACAACATAACGACATGACAACTATAATGACATGAAACCTATACCGCCTATTGCAGCTTTATAATATAGCTCATGGCAGTATTTATGTCCATATACATATGTACACATACCTAAACATCACCAAAACATGTACCAAAAACATATACCAAAGACATATACAAAACATTCACTCACCCAACGAATAAGGAAGGATACATAGCCTGCATCTGATCCACCATCTGATCCACTACACTTTAAGTTTCTCTGTTTCTCATTTCTAAAGCATGAGAACCTTTCTCTTCAATATACACTGAGGTTCATGCTAGAATTCTCCATCTTCCTCCACCTGTAAAACAGACCAATCAATCACATAATCAACATCTTTAACATGCTTCTTAAGCAATGACACATGGAAAACATCATGGACTTTCACTACTAGAGGTAGTGCAATTTGATATGCTATTGTATTGATCGTCTCAAGAATCTCAAAGTGTCCACACAATTGTGGTTATAGCTTGGGACATGACCCAATCCACAAGGATCTCTTCTTCGGTTTCATGCGTAAGTACACCCATTCCCCAACCTGAAACTCATTGAACACCTTATTCTGATTTGCATAGCTCTTCTACCTATCTTGCGCTACTTCCAAATTCTTATTGATTACCTGCATTTCCCACTCCATGTCTTCCAACATATCTAGTCCAATCAACACCCTATTAACTATATCACTCTAATTGATGGGAGTATTAAAACTCTGCCCATACCATGCCTCAAATGCACTCATATTCAAAGATTCATGATACCCATTTTTGTAACCAAAATCTATAGATAAAGGTACTCTTCCCACTTTCACTCTTGACGCATTATGTACATCCTCAACATGTCCTCCAATATTCTGTTGACACTCTCAGTTTGTTCATCTTTCTGTAGATGATATGTTGTACTGAAGGCAAACTATGTGCCCAAACCCACAAAAAACGCCTTCCAAAACATGGAAGTGAACTTTCCTTCCCTGCATGACACAATCTTCTTTGGAACACCATGTAATCTGCCACATCTCTAATGAACACCTATGCTACATCACTAGCTGAGAATATAGACTTCACTAGAATGAAGTGTGAAACCTTCATTAACCTATCCACCATGACAATGATGGAATTATGCTGTCTCACTCTCCTTGGAAAACCTATGATAAATTCAATGGAAGGGACCTCCCATTTCCATTCTAGAATCGCAATCGACTATTGCTATCCACCTAGATGCCTACACTCTGGCTTCACTTTCTAAAAATCCAAGAACCTAGTTTCTTTGGATTCAACCAATAACAAAACTTCTTCAGTGTGGTCAATGTATTATGATATCCTAGGTGACCTAAATATGGTTTTGCTTAAAACTCCCTCAATATCGCCTTCTTGAGCTCACTGCTATCTAACACATATATCCTACCTCTGAATCTGATCAATCCATCTACCATGAGACAATAGTCCACATCCAATCCACCTGCATTTGTACATGTGCCTGTACCACTACCTATACTTATAAATGTACCAACACCTATACCTTTACTTCTACCATTACCTATATTGTGCTGTAGCCTATGCATAATCTCCATATATATGTCATCCTATTGACCTGCCTTCAAGATCCTATCTTGTAAATCTGTCCCAGAGGAGCTCATAGTTGTTATATGATTTACCTGTATCGACTTGCTAAGAGCATGTGCAACCCTATTCTCCTTCCCTTTGGTGTATCTTATCTAAAAATAAAACTTGTTGATCGTGGCCAAACATCTACCTTTCCTAGCATATGGATTCGACGAGTCAAATAGATACCTCAATCCATTTTAATCACTCATCAATATAAACCTCCTTCCAAGAAGATAGTTCCTCCACATCTTCAATGCATATATGATCGTTGCTAGCTAAAGATCATGCATTGAATATTTTTTATTATGCTCATTCAGTTTCCATGACTCATAGCACATTATCTGTCCTTCCTACATAAGAACTCCAACAAGTCCTCTCTTGCAAGGATATGTACATACTACAAATACTTTGTATGGATATACAATATTTAACACTGGATCATGTGTCAAAAACTTCTTAAGATGCTGAAAACTAGCCTCATACTCCTCTATCCATTTAAACTTCACTACAAGAGAAAAGGTGATTAGTGAGGGTCACTCTTGTGACGAACCTTTAACATCCATCACCAATGTCGCATATGGTGACGATCTATAAAAAAGCATTGTTGTAAGTGTATATATTGATGGTCCTTTAAGGTTTGTCACCAAACCCATTTTCAATGACAGTTTTGGTGACGGTCGTTAAAGGCCGGTCACTAATTCTCTCTTTGGTGACACTTTTGGTGAGATTCGTTAAAGGCCCATCACTAATTCTCTCTTTGGTGACACTTCTAGTGATAATCAGTTATTGAACGTCACTAATAATCTTTTTGGTTAATTTTGGTGATGTTCAAGAGATGTTGGTCATTAATGGTCATTCCAATGAGTTTTTGATGACGCTTCATGCGTGTGACAAAGCTTTAAGGTCCGTGATGAATGTCACATATGGTTACAGTCTTTAAAAAGTCATTGTTGTAAGTGTATATAGTGATGGTACTTTAAGTTTTGTCACCAAAACTATTTTCAATGACATTTTTGGTGAGGGTCGTTAAAGGCCTGTCACTAATTATCTCTTTGGTGACACTTTTGGTGAGGGTTGTTAAAGGCCCATCACTAATTCTCTCTTTGGTGACACTTCTAGTTATGATGTTTTATTGACCCTCATCAATGCTCTTTTCGTTACTTTTGGTGATGATCAAAAAATGTTCGTCATCATTGATCATTCCAATGAGTTTTGATGACGTTATGTACCTGTTACTATATTTTTTTTCAAAAGATAATGATTTAAGACCATGGTTGTGGAGTCTTTTTCATTATGTGTCCAAAGTCATAGTGATTATTATAGTCAGGGAATTTGTTAAGAATCAATTATTGTGTATCATTTCCCTCAAGTCATAAGAATATAGTTTTCCTATGAGTCAACACATGATTCATTTCTATTAGGTTTATTATCTAGAAGAATTACTTTAAATAAAGTTGCACTAGCATGTGTAGGAACTATATTAATTAATACATAATCAAGCTCTATCAATTCTATTAATGAGAGAGAACTAGCACTCTTATTCATTCATTTCCATGCATTTTACCTAGTGCTCCTTTGTGTTTCCCTAGTACTCCCTAACACTCCTTAACACACATGCGCACCTTGGCACTTGACACATCTTCGTATGCTTACATAGCATTCAAGCATGCCTTGGAACTACCAATCATACCTTGTCACTCCGTCCTTAGCACACTTGGAACTCACTGAAACTTCATTTCCATGCATTTGAAACTAGTGCTCCATTGTGTTTCCCTGGCACTTCGTCCTCACACTCCCTAGCATATGTTCACACCACACCCTGGCAACTGACACACCTTGGCATGCCTATAATACCTTGGGACCGTCTAGCATGTGCTAGTACTTCCTGACATTTCCCAACACACCTTCATACTCCCTAGCTTTCATTCCCTCGTAGATAGCCTTACGTTTTTTGCGACTTCGGAACCCAACCAAGTCATTGGAAAAACAAATGTTGTGCCCAACCCAAAGTCTCCCTTTGTCTGAAACTTATTTTTCCAACACCTTATTATAAAAATAGGATTTACTCCTACAAGTATTATTTTTACCTTATCCTAACACACTTTATCCTTCAGGCACTTGGAATCAATTGACACTCGTTGGCACATGTTCTTATTCATCCATTTCCATGCATTTTTCTATAGTTCTCCCTTAAGATGTTTTGGCACTCCCTAACACTCCTCAGCATGCATTGAAATGGTTTGGAATGTGTTATCATGCATGTGTTTTCATGGCACACCCCAACACTCCTTAATTATCATGCCCTCACAACTACCCTTACATTTTTTGGGACATGGGAAGCCAACCAAGTCTTTACGAAGTCCATTCAGGAATTTCTTCAAAGTTCAATGTTCAAACAATTAACATGTAGCCTAAAAAAACTCAGATTTGAAAAAGAGATAACCCAAAGATGTAGACTATATATCTCACATTTATATATCCTAATTTCCAGACATTCAAATGACACTTTTTAGCATACTATTGTGAATTCAGCCCAAAATGCTAGAAAACAATATTGATGGTTATTTTTGTTAAAAATGGAAACTAGGGACAAATTTCACTTTGAACAACTCCTTTGGGAAATATAATTGTGGAATTGAATTTCTCTTTTCAAGATGACCAAAATCAATCTAAATCTCGCCAGATTTCGATAAGTAGAAGTGGAATTTTGAATTTATGTTTCTCTCATGTAAATTATTTAGGTCGGCCTCAACTATATGTCAGATTGAGAAGATCAAAAGTCACATCCCCTAACTCCACTGAATTGTATATATAGAGGAGCACTCTCTCTCATTTGGGACACATCAAACCAAAAGAAAAAGATATCTCTGTGGCAGCGAAGATTAGGGAGGATAAATTCTGGTTATTGTTCATATTGCCATCCATAACCCAAACATTAATACAATGAGTCCCATACGAAACAAGTCACAACCAATATATAAGGTTGTCCTTAACCATATAAAAACACTTCTTCCAAAACCATACCTGTTATGAAAAACCCCTAACCAAAATAGTCCCAAAAATAACCAGAATTTATCCTCCTTAATCTTCGTTGCCATAGAGATATCTTATTCTTTTGATTAATGTGTCCCAAATGAGAGAGAATGCTCCTCTATATATACAACTCAGTGGAGTTTAGGGGACATGACTTTTGATATTCTTAAGCTGACATATAGTTCAGGCCGACCTAAATAATTTACATGAGAGAAACATCAATTCAAAATTCCACTTCTCATTATCCAAATTTGACTATATTTAGATCGATTTTGGTACTCTCTAAAAGAGAAATTCAATGCCACAACTATATTCCCCAAAGGATTTGTTCAAAGTTGAATTTGGCCCTAGTTTCCATTTTTAACAGAAGTAACCATCAATATTTTTTTCTAGCATTTTGGGTTGAATTCACAATAGTATGTTGAAAAGTGTCATTTCAATGTCTGGAAATTAGGATATATAAATGTGAGATATATAGTATACATCTTTGTGTTATCTCCTTTTCAAATATGAGGTTTTTTAGGCTACATGTTAATTGTTTGAAGTTTGAACTTTGAAGAAATTCCTTAATGGACTTGGGAACCCATCCAAGTCTTGGCACACGTTGGCACTCTCTAGTTGTTATTCCCTTATAGATAGTCATACTTCTTTTGCGACTTGAGAAACCAACCAAGTCATTGAGAAAATAATGTTGAGCCTAGCCCAACGTCTCCCTTTGTCTGAAAATGATTTGTCCATCCCCTTATCACAATCATAGGCTTGCCTCCTGCAAGTCCTACTCTAAATTATCCTAACACAGTCCGTCCTTGGGACACTTGGAATTCACTGACACTCCCTTACACACACACTCATATTCATTCATTTCCATGCATCTTGACATAGTTCTCCCCTATCATGAATTGACACTCCCCAACACTCCTTGACATGCATTCACATTATCTGGCAAGTGTTAGCATGCCCTGACACTCCTCAGCTATCATGCCCTCACAACTACCCTTACTTTTTTTGCAACATGGGAACCCAACCAAATCCCACCTCGACTACAACAAATTGACCAAGTTATAGTTACTATAACTAGACTATGCCTTGTTCACCTAAGAACTTCCTATAGATCATCTTAGGCTACTCATGTTGAATCTCAACTCATACAACCTGACATGTTATGAATATGAGGCTCACATCCAACTGTGGTCGGAAAACAACTAAGAAACATAGTTTAAATTTTGACATGCCATAACACCTGGCACATCTAACAATCCCTTGGAACTATGTGGCACGTGTTAGCATCTCCTACATTCCTTAGCATGATTTGACACTCATTAGCACATCCTAACACTCCCTAACACCTAGCACACCTAGTACTCGCTAACACTCTCTGTCAGACTCTTATTCATTCATTTCCATGCATTTGAAACTAGTGCTCCCTTGTGTTTCCCTAGCACTTAACCCTAACACCCACTAGCATGTGTTGATGCTTGGAACATCTTGCCATGTGTTAGCACTTGGCATGCCTAAAATGCCTTGGAACTATATATCAAGTGTTATTACTTCCTGGCATTCCTTGGAACACCTTGGCACTCCCTAGCTTTCATGCCCTCATAGATAGCCTTACTTTTCTTGTGACATGGGAACCCAACCAAGTCATTGGAAAAATAATGTTGTACCCAACCTAAAGTCTTCCCTTTTCTAAAATGAAATTGTCTAAGGCTTATCGCAACCATAGGCTTGCCTCTTACAACTCCTATTCTTAACTCATCCTAACACGCTTCATCCTTAGGACACCTGGAATTCACTAACACTCCTTAGAACACACTCTTATTTGTTCATTTCCATGCATTTTGACGTACTTCTTCCTTTCTGATGCCCTAACGCTCCCTAACACTCCTCAACATGCATTGACATTGTCTAGCATGTGTTAGCATGCCTTTTCTTTCATTTTCATGTGCTAACACTCCTTAGCTATCATACCCCCACAACTACCCTTACATTTTTTGAGATTTCGGAACCCAACGAAGTCCTTTGTCAACTACAACAACTTGACCACGTTATAGTTACTACAAGTAGACTATACCATTTTTACCTAAAAACTTTTGATAACTCATCTTAGGCTACTCATGTCCAATATGAACTCATCCCACTTAATAGGTTACCAAGTCAAGGCCCACATCCAACCGTGGCCATAAAACGACTAAGAAACATAGTTTACATCTTGACATGCCATAACACCTAGCACGTCTAACAGTCCCTTAGCACTATGTGGCGCATGTTAGCATCCCATTCATTCTCTCGCATGCCTTGGCACTCCCTAGCACAACCCAACACTCCCTGACATGCCCTAGAACTCTAGCATGAATTGTTACTTCTTGGCATATAACCTTGTCACTCCCTCCTTAACACACTTGGAACCCACCGACACTCCCTATCACACACTTTTATTTGTTCATTTCCATGCATTTTTAGCTAGTTCCCTCATGTGTCTTTTTGGAACTCCGTAACACTCCCTAGCACACATTGGCACACTTTAGCACTTGGGTCATCTTGGCATGTTGCCCTGGCACTCTAGCATTCATTGGCACTACCTAGCATACCTTGTGACTTCCTCCTTAGCACACCTAGAACTCATTGACAATTTTTGTCACCCACTCTTATTCATTCATTTCCATACATAAACTAGTTCTCCCTTGTGTTTCCCTGACATTACATAACACTCCTTGGCATGCATTGATACACCCTAGTATTTGGAGCATCTTCACATGTTTCCCAACCTCTAGCATGCCTTAGAACTGCCTAGCATACCTTGTCACTCCCTCCTTAGCACACCTATAACTCACTAACACTTCTTGTCACAATCTCTTATTCATTCATTTGTATGCATTAATTTTACCTAGTGCTCTTTTTTGTTTCCTTTACGCTCCCTAACACTTCCAAGCACATGTTGGCATAGCCTGACACCTCGCACATCTTGGCCACATGTCACCCTGTCAATCTAACATGACTTAACCTGCCTAACATACCATGTCACTCCCTCCTTAGCACACCTGGAACTCACTTACACTCTTTGTCACACACTCTTATTCATTCATTTCCATGCATTTTGACCTAGTTCTCCCTTGTCTTTCCCTGGCACTCCCTAACACTTCCTAGCACATGTTGGCACAACCTGGCACATGGAACACCTTGAGTGCATGTCGCCCTGGAACTCTAGCATGAATTAGCATTTCCTAGCATACCATGTCACTTCCTCCTTAACACAACTAGAACTCGCTAACACTCCCTGACATACACTCTTATTCATTCATTTCCATGCATTTTGACCTAGTGTTCCCTTGTATTTCCATGGTACTCCTTAACACTCCTTAGCACGCATTGGAAAACCTTGGTAGTTGAGACATCTATATATGCTTCCCTAACATTCTAACATGCCTTCGTACTACCTATCATACCTTTTCACTCCCTCCTTGGCACACTTGGAGCTCACAGATAGTTCATTTCCATGCATTTGAAACTAGTTCTCCCTTTTTTTTCCCTGGCACTTCGCCCTCACACTTCCTAACATTTGTTCACGCCACACCTTGGCACCTAACACATCTTGGAATGCCTATCATGTCTTGGAACTATCTAGCATGTGTTAGTAGTTCCTAAAATTCCATGACACACCTTAGTTCTCCCTAGATGTCATTCCCTGATAGACAACCTTAATTTTTTTGTGACTTAGGAACCCAACGAAGTCATTGGGAAAACAATGTTCTGCCCAACCTAAAGTCTCCCTTTCTTTAAAACTTATTTCTCCAACCCCTTTGTTATAGCTCCAAATCTCACTCTTAATATTTGTGATGCTACATTTATGGCCTAGCACAACCCCTCTTTTCAGATTTGGTCCAAATACTTAGAAGAAAATGTTTTACTCCCTGTACGTGACATTACCTTGAGCTAAATGCATGTGTACGCGGGTTAGTGTATACCAAACCCACGTATATTTATTAAAACATTTGAAACAATTAAATCTCCTTAATTTTAGGCGGAGATCATGGGTTTTACTTGCTGATTACCTATTAGTGCCCGTGGCCCAATTGTTCCCAACAAATTCCTAACTAAAAAACTACTTTGGGAGAAGTATAAAAAGGCTTCAATGGGAAGGCCTAAGGGAGGAAAGAAGCGAGAGAATTATTCTACTGAGATTATCCCTGATCAAGTCTGAAGATCCCTATACTTCCAACACTTCCCCCACTATAGGAAACCCTTGTTTCCTTGAGTTATGATGTCATTTCATTAGTTGAGATATCCTTGTGTGAGTCATGGAAGGAGCCTTTTGAAGACTTGAGATTGGATGGACACGGAGGATGGTTCCGCTTGGAGCCAGCAAGAGGAATACTCAAGTGATATCATTCCTTACTTTGTTTTATTTATTTGCAATAAAGAAACATTTGTCTTGTTCCCGAAATCAATCTTATTTATGCATATGATGTTATTGTTATGGTTTACATATGAATAATTGTTTCAATGTATAATTAACCATATTTCAATAAGTTATGAAGTTTATCTCTATATGATACTTTTTCCATATATTTCTATGCTTCTTTGAATTGGTTGTTTTACAGGTTCAAGGATAAGATCTCCTAGAGGGTTTGGACCCTGGCTAGATCTACCGGAATGAAGGATCCCCAGGTGCACCTCTCTTTGTGTGGTTTGCTTATTTAAGTATCATGGATGTGTGAAATGCTTTTATTTTTTACTGTAGATAACCCACACTCTACTAGGGTGTTGACCCAAAAGCCTAGGGGATATAATCCCTCATCACCCTTGTTATAACTATATGATTTCCTCCTACAAGTCTTGTTCTAACCTTCTCCTAACACACTTTATCCTTGAGACACTTGGAATTCATTGACACTCCTATGCACACACTCTTATTCATTCATTTCCATGCATTTTGACCTAGTTCTCCCTTGTGATATTTTTGCACTACTTAACACTCCTCACATGCATTGACACTGTCTGGCATGTGTTAGCATGCCTTTTCATTCTTTGGAATGCCCTGACACTCCTTAATTATCATTCCCTCACAACTACCCTTACCTTTTTTGGGACTTGGGAACCCAACCAAGTCTTGCCTCACTACAACAACTTGACCAAGTTATGGTGACTACAACTAGAATATTCCTTGTTCACCTAAGAACTAAATATAACTCATCTTAGGCTACTCATGTCCAATTTCAGGTTATCCCACTTAACAAGTTACAATTTACCATGTCAACTCTCACATCCAACCGTGACGATAAAACAACTAAGAAACATAGTTTACATCGTGACATGCCATAGAACCTAGCATGTCTAACAATCCCTTAGAAATATAGTTTAAATCTTGACATGCCATAGAACCTGGCACATCTACCATTACCTTGGCAACATAGTTTACATATTCTTGACTTGGGTGTTCTTCTCTTGTAAATGTGACCCTTGATTATGCCATGAGACCATCAAAAACATTCTTAAATGATGGGAAATCCTCTTCATGTTTGAAGATAGTGAAATGTCACAAGCCATCCAAGATACCTCCAAATATTTTATTTGTACCTTACGGAATGTGAAAGATACCCTTCAGAGAAACATGCATAAAAAATAGTAGACAAGTGCCCCAAATGTGAGATTTTTCCACTTGTGCAATTGTGTTTCCAAATATGTGAACTCAACAAAAAGACACACCTTAAAATACATGAATATCTCTCAACATGTTAAAGAAAAATTAACTCTTACCCTAGTCTTCCTCCATTGGCAATTTGGTCCTTTTGTCACAAGGTATCTTCTCTTCTTTGGAAAGAGAAAATAAACAAACTTTTAGATGCTTCTAAATGGAGTACGCTTCACTTATGTCCTTCTAATTTATGCCACGTGATAAAAATTCCAATTTTCATATTCTTGACTATGGCATTCTTCTTTTATCCATATGACCCTTGACTATGCCATGAAATCCTCCAAAATCTTCTTAAAGGATGGGAGTACTGCTTCATGCATGAAGCTAGTGGAATGTGACAAGTTATCCAAAATTCCTCCAAATATGTTATTTGTGCCTTGGGAAATGTTAAAGCTACCCTCAATGCAAACACAGATAAAGATTTGTGGGAAAGTGCCCTAAATGTGAGATGTTTCCACTTACGCAATTGTGCCTCCTTTTGATGCTCAAATTGGTAACCTAGTTGTACAAGACTCACAAGGTTTCACTTTGGGTCAACTCAGGGTTGTTGGCACTGTCACCTTATCAATGAATCCTGTAACTTTGGATTACTTATTGAATCTTGGGGGTATCCCAAAGCAGAAATTTATGGGGTCTTTTATGTGACTAGATCACTAGAACTAAAAAATATCATTACATTGGCTTGTTCAACATCTTAATGATCCCTATCCTATTCACCAAAACTTTTCTATTCGTTATTGCTTTAATTGCAACACCTCCAGTAGATATTGATGGTGTTCATGAGCCTATTTATGGTTCTCTTCTTTATGGAAACAATATTATCTCCAATTCCATTATTCGATGAATGGCTACACAAGAAGGACTTTATGAGCAAATAATTCATGTTGTTGATGTAGTTCTGATACAACATAAACATTCAATGGTCTATCATAGCCAAACACTCTATGATGGGTTTCATAGATAGCCAACCTATGACAATGAGCTGCATTCCACTACCAGAGGTTGTAATTAGTGGAAGAATTGTATTCTACCAAAGGAAATGGCCATCCACACCAATTGTAGGCCTTTGCCTACTCTAGATAATCCTTGGGATTTACTGCCCCTAGATTTTATGTAATGTTTTCCCTCAACCAAGCATGGTAACGGATGTGTTTTTCTTGTTGTTGATTACTTCCTTAGGATGGGAATTTTGGCACCTTGTAAGAAGATTGTCACAACAAAATCCACTCATAAGTTATTCTTCGAACATATTTTAGCTCACTTTGGGTTTCCAAATACCATATTTATTGATAGGATAGTAGGTTCCTTAGTATTTTTTGGTTTAACCTTTCATCCATGATGGACATCAAGCTTAATCAAACATAGTACCTTCCATCCCTAGATTGATAAATAAAAATTAGTAGTCAATAGGATTATTATAGATGTCTTTAGAGTATACAATTGCGAGCATCCACATACACGTGTTGAAAGCCTTCCATATTTTAAACATAAGTTCGACATAGCTCTTCATATTTCTATTCGCCACAAGCCTTTTCAGGCATGCCCGGGGTCCAAATAATTGACACAAATTGATGTAGCTATATTCATGGTATAGCGCATGAAGGTACCTCCTATACGCGGAATGAGGTAAGTAAAGAAACTATTTTTTAGGAACGTTTTCGACAAATTCAACAATGAGTTCATGATATTTTGTAGAAAGTTACCAACTCCAAGTACAAGAAGATACACAATCCATTGGGTTCCACGCAAGTTTAAGGTTGGTGACGAGTTATGGTTGGACTTGCACAATGGGTAATTGACAAACTCCCATAAGAAGCTCATACCAGTTTCATATGAGACTTACACCATCACTAAGGCTATGTGTGATAGTTCTTTTAAAGATAGCCATAAGATGATTTATATTACTTCAAAAGTATATATTAAAATTATTTTTTCTTGATAAGGTGCATGTCTAGAAAAATTTGCTTTAAAAAAATAAAAGAAATCATCCCACCATTACTAACATAAATTATTGTGATAAATAACTACACAAGAGATTTTAAAAATTAACAATTATAGAGTTTATTTTATATCAAAGTATGTAAATCATTCTGACTAAATTTTATAAATATTACACCGCTCTGCTATTATTTCTCTTATGACTAAATTATTAAAATATTATCACCCTAATATTATTTCTCTTATGACTATTTTTTTAAATATTATCACTCTAATATTATTCTCTTACATACTCTAGGTTAGAGAGCTTGTGTGTATGAGAAGACCATTTCAGGTGGGCCATATCTCTACCTGCCTTGCTTGTTTTACAGTCCTTTCTACTTGGGATTTTGATAACCCAAAACGTTTTTTCGTCCATTTGGGGGATGAAATTTCCTCTTCCAATGCAAGGGGTAGGGGGAGGGAGAGGCTGGTTGAATGCAGGACTCTTGCAATCGATTTTGACCTCAAACCATACCAAGATGCAAGAACAAACGAATATGAGGGATCAGATTCGAACCCCACCACTGTGGATGTTGTACAACGTTGTTGAAGGAGTTAGGGCTAAAATGTGAACCGAGATGGATTGAAGAAAACTCCACTGCATTTTTCCAAAGAGTTTAGTGATGGAACAAGAGGTATGCATTCAATATGCATGTTTCTTTGTTTTCTGCATACTTTTTGGTTGTGGTTATATATATATATATATATATATATATATATATATATAGATATATAGATATATATATATATATATATATATATATAGAGAATATATAATTTGGATTTGATGGCCTCGTATTATCTATTACCAGTGTTGCTGGTATTTATTGAGGACAAAGATCAACACTCTTTCGATATATATATATATATATATATATATATATATATATATATATATATATATATATATATATATATATATATATTCAATTGAAAATTATCTTTCCTCACATCCCCTGGGTTCCTATGTTTTTCACAATTATTCGATCAGGTTCAAACCCACTAGGGAAAGCACAAACAAAAATGGAATCGAGGGGAAACATTATGGCCATTAAAACCAATAATTGATTCATACCCTATTGAATCAAGTGACTTAAACTGCATGTATAGATTTAAGTGCTAACCTACGCTCCTAGTTGGGGATGTGTGCCTCTCTCAAGAGCACATGATGATCACATAATATTATTCCATGCATACATCCAAACATAAATTCTCCATATTTTATAAATGAAATACCTTCTTCCTTTGTATATGAGGACGATGCAAAACTTGGATATATTGATATAGGGGGTATTCATAGGTCTCTACCACTTTCATATCTAGTCCAAAAAAGAGTAAGGACACCTCTTCTTCTTCTATGTAAGGATTTCTAATACCATTTCTATCCTTGTTGTTGAGGATTTAATGTAGGTACAAAAGGGGTGTGTTTTATCATTGCAAATACTATACCCATCGAATTTGGTATGATGTTGTACAAATTTTTAGAGTGACAAGTCCATTTCCCTTTTGGGGATGAAATGACTCATTTATCAGGATAGTTGGTCATACGTAAGTGTAAAACTTTCGATTCAATTCATATTTTTTAATCTAGATGTTCATCTGACTCAAAGTGAGACTAGAGCTGTGTTCCTCAAGTGCTGAAACAAATTTTGGAGTAAGCTTAGCCAACATAATTTGGAAATCAACCAATCTTGCTCTAATTTCATATGCATGGTATCTGAACATATTTTTTTTCCATTTTTGGGACCTTTTCAGTCATCCTCTATTATAAGTAAAAATTTAGTTTCTTGGATGTGATCTATTCTTTACCTTATAAAGAGTTCTATTTTTTCTTTAGAACAATACACCTACACAGACATACATGTATGGTCTTTGAGGTGTTGGAGTTATCACATGTTTCAACTTTTACTACGAGTAATAATGTTTGTGTTGGCAAGAGTTTTGTTTTGATTTCAGAAGGGAATTAGAGTCATTTTTCCAAGATGGTACAAATTAGAGAACTATTTTCTGTGGAGCTTGAAGCTAATGTCTTTAGTTAAGGAAAACTGCTCTGAAAATGTTTGTCAAGGCATTTTAATACTAACCTCATTATTTTTTTTGTGACAATCAACAAATTCATGGATAGGTTCTATAATTGTAACAATTGTTGGAAATTTAGAAATATCTATCAGGAATGTACATGTACGCTACGAGTTGCTATGAGGTAAATTAAATGTTGTGATTTTTCTGTTGGAACAATACACCTACACAGACATACATGTACTGGTGTTTCATGTGTTTGAGTTATCACATGTTTTAATGTTTACTGTGAGTAATAATTTTTGTGTTGGCAAGAGTTTTGTTTTTATTTCCGAAGAGCATTGGAGTCATTTTTTGAAGATGGTAGAAACTAGAGAATTATTTTCCATGGAGCTTGAAGTTGTAGTCTTTATTTAAGGAAAAATGCCTAGAAAAATGTTTGTCAAGGCATTTTAATACTAACCTCATTATTTTTGTTCTGACAGTCATTAAAAACAAATTCATGGATAGGTTCTATTATTGCAACAATGGTTGGAAATTTAAAAATATCTATCAACGACATATATGTATGGTATGAGGATGCAACAAGTTAAATTAAATGTTTTGATTTTTGCTTTAGAACAATACACCTGCACAGACATACATGTATTGGTATTTTACGTGTTTGAGTTATCACATGTTTCAACTTTCACTATGAGTAATAATTTTTGTGTTGGAAAGAGTTTTGTTTTGATTTGAGAAAGGCATTGGAGTCATTTTTCCAAGATGGTAGAAATTAGAGAACTACTTTATGTGGAGCTTGAAGCTATAGTCTTTAGTCAAGGAAAAATTCTCAGAAAAATGTATGTCAAGGAATTTTAATACTAACCTCATTATTTTTGTTGTGACAATGATCAAAAACAAATTCATGGGTAGGTTCTATTATTGCAAAAGTTGTTAGAAATTTAAAAATATTTATCAACAATGTACATGTACACTATGAGGATGCATTGAGGTAAATAAAATGTTGTCATTTTTCCATTAGAACAATACACCTGCATAGACATACATATGGTCTTTAACATGTTTGAGTTATCACATGTTTCAACTTTTACTGTGAGTAATAATTTTTGTGTTGGCAAGAGTTTTGTTTTGATTTCAGAAGGGCATTGGAGTCATTTTTCCACAATGGTAGAAATTAGAGAATTATTTTCCGTGGAGCTTGAAGTTCTAGTCTTTAGTTACGGAAAATTGTTCAAAAAAATGTCTATCAAGGCATTTTAATACTAACCTCATTATTTTTGTTGTGTTATTCATCAGAAACAAATTCATGGATAGGTTCTATTATTGCAACAATGGTTGGAAATTTAAAAATATCTATCAGCAACATACATGTATGGTAAGAGGATGCGGCGAGTTAAGTTAAATGTTCTAATTTTTCTTTTAGAAAAATACACCTACACAAACATACATGTATTGGTATTTAACATGTTTGAGTTATCACATGTTTCAACTTTTACTATGAGCAATAACCTTTTTGTTGGCAAGAGTTTTGTTTTGATTTCAGAAGGGCATTGGAGTCATTTTTCCAATATGGTAGAAATTAGAGAACTATTTTATGTGGAGCTTGAATCTATAGTCTTTAGTTAAGGAAAAATTATCGGAAAAATGTTTGTTAAGAAATTTTAGTATTAACCTCATTATTTTTTTGTGACAATCATCAAAAACAAATTCATGGATAGGTTCTATTATTGCAACAGTTGTTGGAAATTTAAAAATATCAATCGGTAATGTACATGTACGTTATGAGGATGTAGTGAGGTAAATTAAATTTCGTGATTTTTCCATTACAACAATACACCTACATAGTGATGCAGGAGCATGAGACTTGGAGGGAAAACATTCAAATTTATTCCAAAAACACAAAAAAATCTATAAGCAAAGGAGTGGGATCCTTTAGCCATCAATTTCCATGTTTTTCTAGCTTAACATAATGATAGAATATAGGACTAAATCATGTTGTAGTGGAGGCTCTTGAGGAGAATACCTCACTGAACAGATAGGATTAGTTAAGAAAAGTGGAGGTTCTTGAGGAGGATGTTCCGCTAAACTAATAGTTGTATTAAATTAAGCCTCTGTTTTACGGATTTGGTTGTTAATACGAACTAGTATAAATTTAATTTGGATGCTATTGTAATGGGATTTGGACTATGTACTTTTATGGCATATTTCTGAAAGGAAGAGGGATTTTTCTCTATGTATTGGTCGATCCTGGAGGCGTGGTGACCTCCAAAAGCCTTCTTCTGCATCTGAACTGTGTTTGCCTATTAACTAGTATTTATGCATGTATTGGTTTCGTTTCTTTTCTTCAGATTATTATTAATGGTGATGCAATATTGTTATCCAACTAACACTTAGATTTAAGCCTGTTGGAGTGGTTTCCCTTCATATTGGCGTGTTTGTTTCCCTTATAAGCATTGTTGAGTTCCGCAGGTGGAAACTCTATTTTACATAGGAAAACTATGAAAATACTTAGCTGGAATGAAGTTCCTGACTTGAAACCTTATTATACCTAGCTTATAACCATATTGTGTCTGAACCAATATTGCATCACAAAACTATAGCGGAGAGGAACTAACCATTTGGAGCACCGAAAGTCGACAGTGCAATACTACTGGATCTGAAACCTTATAAGGGTGGTTTTCATAATATATCGTGTCTGCAGCTTATTGAATCACAAGACCCTAGTGGGAAGACTTTGGCAAGAGGCATTGAAATCACCGATTACAATTTCCAATAACACTATGTGTTATCGCATCAGGGAAGGAGCATTGCAAGGGGCCGAAAGTTTAAAGCACTGATAGTGTATATGCATATAGCACATTACTTTAAGAAGACCCACTGATAGTGTATTCTGTATATTAATCCTTTCCATTGAAAAAGCCTGCCAATAGTGTAATTTCTTGGGAAATAGCACTACGACCATTTATAACTACTGATAGTGTATTTCCATGGGTAAACACACTATTGTAGTATAGACCCACTAATAGTGTATTTTATACACAATAGTGTTAATTTCGTTCAAAACCCCCTCCAATAGTGTATTTTATAATTCCTATGGAATTATAGTCCCGATAGAGGGAAAAAGGCTCTGTGACACAAATTGTGCTCAATAACCAGGATTGGGGTGATTAAGGGGGAAAGAGTGGTGATTTTGAAGGAAAAAGGGAATTTTTAAAAACAACCAGCCTAGAAATAAATGACTAATACTCTAGTAAGAGAAGAAGAAGGGTTTCAGCCAGAATTAGAGGAAATTATATCAAGATTTCAGCATTTGTCTATATCAGAGCTAGGTTTTGACACTAAATTGAATCTCAGAACTGTAAGAAGGAAAATTAATATGGCTTTCAGAGTTGGAAGAAGACAAGGACATGGTAGAAGAGGATGACCAATTGCAAATGTTGAAGTGATGGAAGATGTGCAACAGATGCAAGCAAGATTAGAGGCATTAACAATAGAGAGATATATAGATGATGGAGATGCTAGTGAACCTGAGGTTGAAGCTGAAGGAGAGGAGGAAGTTGTAGAACTTACTCTTGAGATGAGATTCTTCCAGTCAGTGTTGACATCCACAACTAGGCCAAAGACTAAGGTTTCAATATATGAAGGACGACTGAATCCAGAATAATTGATAGACTGGATTAATGGCATGGAGAAATTCTTTGACTATGATGAAACAAAAGACGAGAAGAAAGTAAAGTTTGTTGTTGCTAAACTAAAAGGCCATGTAATGCTTTGGTGGGATGGTGTGCAGGCAGAAATAAAGAGACTTGGCAAGAAACCTATCAAAAATTGGAGCAGGATGATAGAAAATCTAAGAGGTAAGTTTCTACCAAGTAATTATTAGCAAACCTTGTTCAAATAGATGCATATTCTTAGACAGAGGTCAATGATAGTGAAAGAGTACATAGAGGAATTCTATAAGGTAAACATAAGAGCTAGAAAAACTCAAGATACAGATGAGAAGGTGGCTAGATATGTGAATGGTCTTAGGATGGACATTTAAGATGAGATAAGTATACTGTCTCCTAAAATAGTAGAGGAAGCTTATCAGATGGTACTGAAAGCTAAAGAAATGCTCATGGGGAAGCAATTTGCCAGAGGGAGAGGTAATTTCTAAGGAAGGGGAAGTCAAGGTGGTAGAGGAAGATCTACGGCACTTAAATATGGAGCTAGCAACAGCTCAACCCAACATGGTGATGCAAGTGGCAGAGGGAGTTTTTCTAGAGGAAGAGGAGGCAGAGGAAGAGGGAAAGAAGTAAGATGTTACAGATGTAAAAAACTGGGACACATAACTTTTGAGTGCCCGGAGAATGCAGGGACAAGCCAGAGGAATGCAATTGTTGCTCAAGTTGAGGGGGAAACAATAGCAATAGTAGTGGCATAAGAAGAAAATATAAAAGAGAGAGGAGAATATTTGGTAATCAATAAAGTCTTGCTCAAGCCAACAAAGGAGATAGCTGAACCACCACAAAGAAATACCTTTTTCACTACAGTGTGTAAGGTTCAAGGGAAATGTTATCAGATGATTATTGATAGTGGAAACACTGATAATTTGGTCTCTACAGAAGTGGTGGAGAAATTGAAGCTAAAGAAAATGCAATATCCAACACCTTACAAGGTGTCATGGTTACAAAAGGAACATCAATTTTTAGTGAATGAACAGTGTGAAGTGGAGTTGCAGTTGGGGAATATAAGGACAAAATTGTATGTGATGTGATGCCAATGGATGTGTGTCACATATTGCTCGGAAGGCCCTGGCAATATGACAGAGGAGATATGCATGATGGAAAAAGAAACACCTACAAGTTTGGTAAATATGGCATCAATCATACGTTGCTGCTTATGGAAGAAGAAGATGCATCAGGAAAGAAGACTGATCCAAAAACTCTGTTACTGGGAGGAAATGAATACTTGCAGCAGATTGAAGAGAATGAGGTAGATTTTGTTGTAATCTACAAGTCGAAGGTAATAATGACTTCCACTAAAGTTTCTGATTTAACCATTGAAATTCAAGAAATGTTGGACAACTATTGTGATATCATTGTTGATGATTTACCTAATGAGTTTCCACCCATTAGAGGAATCAGCCATCATATATATTTCATTCCTTGAGAATGTCTACCTAACAAAGAAGCTTACAAAATGACTCCCACAGAAAATGAAGAGGTTAAGAAGTAGGTTCAGGAACTTCTTGACAAAGGGTTGATCAGAGAGAGCTTGAGTCCTTGTGCAGTACCAACAATGTTGAGTCCAAAAAAAGATGGAGGTTGGAGAATGTCTACAGATTCAAGAGCCATCAATAAAATCACAATCAGGTATAGATTTCCTTTACCTAGAATTGAAGATTTAATGGATTGCTTGAGTGGGGCAAAGTATTTTACAAAATTAGATCTTAAAAGTGGGTATCATCAGATACAGATAAGAGAAGGAGATGAGTGGAAAACTGCATTTAAGACAAATGAGAGATTATATGAGTGGAGAATAATGCCTTTTGGGTTGTCAAATGCACAAAGTACATCTATGGGACTCATGAATGAAGTTCTTAAAGAGTTTATTGGTAGATGTGTGATAGTATATCTAGCAATATATTAGTTTGTAGCAGACCTAAGGAGGAGCACATAAGACATCTGAATTATGTCTTACAGAGGCTACAACAAGAGAACTTATTGTTGAATTTGGAGAAGTGATCATTCATGAAAGAAGAGCTAGTGTACTTGGGTTTTGTTATTTCTACTAAAGGGCTAAAGATGGATCCATAGAAGATCAAGGAAATCATGGAGTGGCATTTAGCTAAAAGTGTTTTTGAGGGAAGAAGTTTTCATGGTCTTGCTAGTTTTTATAGAAAATTCATAAAGAATTTTAGTAAGATCAATGCACCTATTATTGAGACCATAAAGAAGGACAAATAGCCATTTAGATGGACTGTTGAAGCATAAAATAATTTTCAGCTGTTGAAGAAGAAAATCACTGAAAAGCCTATTTTGGTCCTACCTAATCTTAGTAAGCCTTTCCAAGTGAAGTGTGATGCCAGCAGAGAAGAAATTGGAGGTGTTTTAAGTCAGGAAGATGGACTTATAGCTTATTTTAGTGAAAAGTTGAATGATTCCAAAAAGAAGTATTCTTATTATGATAAGGAGTTCTACGTAGTTGTACAATCATTGAAGAAGTGGAGGCATTATCTAATGTCGAAGGAATTCATCCTTTGTTTAGATAACCATGCACTACAGTATATTATGCAGCAACCAAAGCTTAGCCAGAAACATGCTAAATGGGTAGAGTATCTTCAAGGTTTCCATTTTGTCTTTAAACACATAAATGGCCAATCAAATAAAGTTGCAGATGCCTTAAGTAGGAGAAACGTATTACTTCAAGAGAGTCAAATTCAAGTGCTAGGTTTTGATTTTCTTAAAGAATTATATGAGAAAGATCCAGATTTTAAAGAGGCATTTGAAACTTGTAAGAATCTTATTTTGATGGATAGGAGTAAATGGTTGGATTATTTCTTATAATCTGGACTATTGTTTAAGAGAAATAAGTTGTGCATACCAAGTTGTTCCATGAGGGACAATTTAATCAAAGAAAAACATAGTGGAGGACTTGCAGGATATTTTGGTATAGAGAAGACTTATGAAAAATTGAACAAATTTTATTTCTGGCCAACAATGAGATCTGATTTGGAAAAGTATGTGAGAACTTGTAAAATCTGTCAATATGCAAAGGGAATAATCCAAAACACAGGTTTGTATGTTCCATTAACAATTCCAGATAGGCCTTGGGATATGGTAAGTATGGATTTTGTTTTAGGCTTACCAAAGACTCAAAGGGGTAATGATTCAATTTTTGTTGTAGTGGACAAATTTTCAAAAATGGCATATTTTATTCCATGTTATAAAATTAATGATGCTACTCACATTGCTAATTTGTTTTTCAAGGAGATAGTAAGATTGCATGGGTTGCCCAAGAGTATTGTCTCAGACAAAGCTTCCAAATTTGTGGGACATTTCAGAGGACATTATGGAAGAAGTTGGGAACTAAACTAAGTTTCAGTTTTGCCTATCATCCACAGATTGATGGAAAAATTAAAGTTGTGAATAGGAGTTTGGGGATTCTCTTAAGGAGTCTTACTATAGAACATCCTAAACAGTGGGATCAAGTGTTGAAACAAGCTGAATATGCATACAATGACTCACCTAATAGGAGTACAGGATAGAGTCCATTCCATATTGTTTATGGAATGCATCCAAGTGGAGTATCTGAGTTGATAAACTTGCGAAAAGATGAGATGAGAAGTGTAGAGGGAGAAGATTTTGCTTCAGAAATGCAAGCAATACATGAACAAGTGAAACAATAGCTACAGGATAGCAACATCAAGTACAAGACCAGAGCAGACATGAGAAGAAGAGAGGTGAACTTTGAAGTTGGAGATCTAATTTTAGCACACCTCAGAAAGGAAAGATTTCCAAAAAGGGAGTATAACAAATTGAAGTTCAAGAAAATTGGACCATGCAGAGTATTAAGAAAGTTTTTTGCAAATTCATATGAGATTGAACTACCCCCTAATGTTGGAATATCAACAATTTTCAATTTTGGTGACCTATACAAGTATGAAGGTGAAACTGTAGATGATATAACACAAGATCAAGAGACACAAGAGATTGACTAGATAAAGGAGTTACCTACAACAAAAGAGTTACATCCATAAAGGATTTGAGACAAGAAGATGTTCAAGAAGACCATATGATAGGAGTACTTTCAGTATTTGGTAAAATGGAAGGACCAGCCAACTGCTGAAGCTACTTGGGTAACAGAAAGCATGCTACAGAAGCTGGGCAGTTCTGTAGAAGAGCTCATGGACAAGAGCCCATGAAGAATTTTGTCCTGAAGAGTCTGATGTAGGAGGATGAGACTTGGAGGGAAAATCTTCAAATTTATTCCAAAAACACAAAAAAAATCTACAAGCAAAGGAGTGGGATCCTTTAGCCATCAATTTCCATGTTTTTGTAGCTTAACATAGTGATAGAATATATTACTAAATCATGTTGTAATAAATGTTAAATAGATAAGTTGTAGTGGAGGTTCTCGAGGAGAATACCTTGCTGAATAGATAGGATTAGTTAAGCAAAGTGGAGGTTCTCGATCAGGATGTTCCACTAAACTGATAGTTGTATTAAATTAAGCCTCTATTTTAGGGATCTGGTTGTTAATACGAACTAGTATAAATGTAATTTGGATGCTATTGTAATGGGATTTGGATCGTGTGCTTTTATGGAATATTTCTCAAAATAAGAGGGATTTTTCTTTGTGTATTGGTCAATCCCAGAGGCGTGGTAACCTTCGAAAACCTTCCTATGCATCTAAACTATGTTTGCCTATTAGCTAGAATTTATGCGTGTATTGGTTTAGTTTCTTTTCTTCTGAGTCTTATTAATGGTGATTTAGCCTTGTTTTCCAACTAACACATTAAGATTGTTGGAGTGGCTTCCCTTCATATCGGTGTGCCTATTTCCCTTATAAGAATTGTTGAGTTCCACAGGCAGAAACTTTGTTTTACATAGGAAAACTGTGAAAAACCTTAGCCGGAATGAAGTTCCAGACTTGAAACCTTATTATACCTGGCTTATAACCATATTGGGTCCGAACCAATATCACATCACAGAACTACAACAGAGAGGAACCAATCCTTTGGAGCGTTGAAAGCTGAAAGTGTAATACTACTGGATCTGAAACCTTATAAGGGTGGTTTTTATAATATATAGGGTCTGCGGCTTATTGGATCGCAAGACCCAAGCAGGAAGAGTTTGGCAAGAGGCATTGAAATCACCGATTGCAATTTCTGATAACACTACATGTTATTGCATCGGGGAAGGAGCATTGCAAGGGGTCGATATTTTAAAGTGCCAATAGTGTATATGCATAGAGCGCATTCCTTTGAAAAGATCCACCGATTGTGTATTCTATGTATTAATGCTTTCCGTTGAAAAAGCCTGCCGATAGTGTAATTTCTTGGGAAATAACACTATGACCATTTATAACTGCCGATAGTGTATTTCCATGGGTAAAAAGACTATGGTGTTATAGAACCACCGATAGTGTATTTTATACACAATAGTGTTAATTCCATTCAAAATCCCCTCCAATAGTGTATTTTATAATTCCTATGGAATTATAGTTGTGATAGAGGGAAAAAGGCTCTATGACACAAATTGTGCCGGATAACCAGGGTTGGAGTGATTAAGGGGGAAATAGTGGTGATTTTGAAAGAAAAAGGGAATTTTTAAAAACAGTCAGTTTAGAAATAGATGATTGATACTCTAGTGAGAGAATAAGAAGGGTTTCAGCTAGAATTAGAGGAAATTATATCAGGATTTAGTCATTTGTGTATATCGCCTACACCCAGGCCACCACATAGACATACATGTATTGGTATCTGACGTGTTTGAGTTATCACATGTTTCAAATTTTACTATGATTAATAATTTCTGTGTTGGAAAAAGTTTTGTTTTGATTTCAGAAGGGCATTTTAGTCATTTTTCAAAGAGGGCAGCAATTAGAGAACTATTTTCTGTGGAGCTTGAAGTTGTAGTCTTTAGTAAAGGAAAAATACTTAGAAAAATGTCTCTCTAGGTATTTTAATATAAACCTCATTATTTTTTTTGTGACAATCATCACAAACAAATTCATGGATACGTTCTATTATTGCAAGATTTTTTGGAAATTTAAAAATATCTATTAGCAATGTACATGTATGTTGCGAGGATGTAGTGAGGTAAATTAAATGTTGTGATTTTATTTGTCTTAGAGTTTTCAGGACTGCAATTCTTTATGTTTAGATCTGTGATTAAATCAAGATTCATGGAAGCAAATAAAAAGAAAAATTTATTGGCTTTTCTAATAAACTAGCTAGATGTGATCCTTTAGAGTAAATCCGCCCTAATATTTCTTAGAAAAAAAAGATATACAATTGGAGAATGTTAATTGGGGAGTGTTAATACCTAGATACATATAAGTGTTTGAATTTAACTGTCTTTAGGTCACAAAGTTTCAAAACATTGAACTTAACTTGATGGTTTATTTTGAAAATATTTTAAAATGAGAGGAACAAATTGAGAACAAAAATATCATCCATTTGATTCAAGAATATTTCCAAAATCAAAATAAATATGACTTTATGAATCATGAATTGTACTATAAAGTTTGATTGCACTTTAGATTTCATAACTATTGAAATGTGTAGATAAATAGTGGAATTGAGGGCTTAATGTAGATTTCATTAGTCACCAAACAAAGGTTTAATTGAAGTTTTGGGAATGTTTTTACAATCAAAATAAATATGACTTTATGAATCATAGATTGTACTATAAAGTGTGATTTCACATCAGATTGCGTAGCTATTGAAATGTGTAGATAAATAGTGGAATTGAGGGCTTAGTGTAGACTTCATCAGTCACCAAATGAAGGTTTAATCAAAGTTTTGGGGTTTCATTATTGCTTCTAGAATTTCATCTTGTTTGACAGGACCCGCATTTTCATCGTTCCTTTTAAAGGCATCTTTAATTACAGGTTTCTAAGTATCTTCATCAATTTGTAAATTCCACATCAATCCCAAATTTATTTTAAAATAAAAGGTTGTCTCATTTTTGTTAGCTGAATTTTCATTAAACTAATATGTCAAACTAGGAATCGAGGTATAATTGCACATATGTTTCTCATGTCAACCAATGCAAACATCGTTTATGAAATCTAGACTGTACTTTTGTAATTGAGCAGAGACTTACTCTTTTGTATAGCTAGATTTATCATCAATGTTCTAGGTGTATCTCTCATTTTCAAAGTCCAAACTTGTATTATCATACAATGAGTTTTGCAGGGAGGCTTCTTGTCAGAACACATTTCATTCTCATAATGATCATGATTGTCACACAGGGGAGAACCCTCAAAATGCACCATATGACTTGAATCTGTTGTTTCCAATTTCAAGTAATGGTTTCAATTCCTTCATCATCAAGCAATGCGAGAATGTTACTTGAAACTTAGTATGTTTCTCCTATATCACCTTTTCCACTATATCATAAATTAGGAAGTCATTAACATACAAAAAATGGAACTTTTCACTATTAAATTTAATGTCAGAGATCATATTCTTAACACTCTGGCTAGAAATACTAGCCATATTAGAGTTCGAGGGACCTTTTTCAAGACCAAGTTCATAAATTCTTATTGCCTTCCATGTTCATTTTCATTTTCATGAGCATTAGGGGTTTTGTCCATTAAATCAGAATAGCCAGAAAGTGTCTCTTTGATTTCAGAAGGCAGATCAAGACCAACTTCATCCACAAATCCCCTAGAATTCTCATTAACATCAAGAATAAAGGTCTCTACTTTTATTTCATCACATGCATCCATTATAATGACTAATTTGGTGTTGAGAAACCCACCTTAGCTAGATTGTAGGGACTACCGTGGAAGAGAAATTGGACATTGATGCAGGCTAGGGAGGATTTGGGACTCACTAAGATACTAATCTCTTGAGTTATTCCACATATAATTGTGCCATGAGATAAATTTGTAATTTCATCTTTGAATAGTGAAGTTCTGGATATTTTGGGGTTCACTTATCCTTCTATTGGTGTCTAAAATTCCCTAGTGTAAGATAAGGGTCGAATTGTATTGTGGCAAGGGATATTGGAGGCTAAATTGAGGGTGTTTAGCTCGCAACAATTGCTAAGGAAATCTTGAGAAAATTAATTTAGTGTGGACTAGCTCTCATTGGCTTAGAGGGTGTAAGTCTCTGAGAAATCTCTGGGATTCATTGCATAGGTTTTACAAGGGTAAAATCCCATCAAGAATGGCACACAAGTTCATTAAAAGAGGAGCGTTCTCTAGGATGTATTGACTGTTGTTTTTAAGAATAAATTATGGGTAGCGGTTGCCTTCTAAGAAAGGTGTATCAATCAAGTTTTAGAGGGTGAATCTCTTTGTGTTATTTATTGAGTGTTAACAGTGTTTATACCTCCTATATGGATCGAGTTGCTATGGCAGGAGGGCACACTTATAAGTTGTAGTTGTCCATGATTAATAATATTTATTTACAGGGGTTTCCTTAGCATAAAAGGGGAGCACTTTGAAGAAGAGATAGAGTTGCACCAACTGGTATCAATGATATTTCATGAGACGATGACTAAAGCAGAATTTGGAGGGTCGTGGAAGTTTGAAATAGAGTGGAAATCAACCCATACTTCACATTATTTTCAAATAGAACTAAAGTACCTATTGTAGGAGGAACATTCTTGTGTTTTAAGGCTGGAAAGTGGCATATTATAGAAGAACACAACTTTCGTCTAAGTCTGGATGTCATTTGGACCAATAAAACTCATCTACAATAGCCCATATTTCCACATCCATGCAAAAAAAAAAAGAGGACAACTTGTAATGCATTGGTTTATAACAAGGACTTAGTCATTATCTTTGTGCAAACTATTATTGTGTTTTTATATTATTGTTTTATTTTATTTATCTTATATTTGCAATGCCATTATATGTCAAAAACACCAAAATATAAGTTGAAACCCACAATAAAAAAATAGAGCACATAGTCAAATTGTTTGATGAAATGCCAAAACCAACAATTTTGCAAAAACAGTGAGAAGTTTCCAAACCTTGGAGAAATAAGGGGTTGGTACACTACACCAATATTAGTGCCTCAGGTATTTCGGAGTGTTGAATTCATTTATGCATTAAAAATCACATTTTAAATAATGAAAAATTAGAATCTTGATCAAAATTTTGTAGTTGAATTCACCATTATTAAGCCATCCACTAGTGTCTATATGTGTGGTCTAAGCCACCTGAATGGTATGTCAAATAGGGATGGGTGAAGTGAAAGCATTGGGTGGCATTTGCAAAGTACTTACATCTCAAAGTTGGCATATAAATTGTACGAACTCTATTATGTGGTGAAACTTTCCACCTCATAGTGTGTTTCTCAAAATAATTTATAAAAATGAACATGGAGTTTTGGAGATTGTCGAAACTTACATAAATCATAAGAGATAGCAATTTGTTACAAATTCTGTGAAATTCTTAACACAAAGGGAGAGAAAATCTTTCACAGTGATAGCTTCAAAATGAGGGATGATATGGAAGATCCGTCACTGGTTGTCAAGGTCATGTATGATTGGTTGATATGTTTAGTCTAGTGGATTCATTAGAGCTTGGTGCTTTTTGAATGGTTGGTTTGCTTTGTCCTTTGTAAATACAACTCTATTGTTTAAAATTCTTAATATAGTTGAATTTCCCAACAACTTTTCTTATCTTCCCTAATCAATCTATATTAATGATGTGGTCTATGAATTTGAATGCTGTATGTTGGCCCTCTTAATCTAGATATAAAGAGGGGTGTGGCATACAATAAGGGCAAGACCTGGGTAGATTTGAAAGGTCCTATCTGCTGTATTTATGCAGTTGTAATGATGTTCAATCAAGCATCATAAAGTTCAATAAGTTCCGTTCCAGCTAGCTAGACAGTCTTATTTGAAGAAGATTTAATGGTCTTCTATTTTTTCACAACGTGTCTTTCTTGGTAAAATTGTGACAAAATGATGAAAAGTTTAAAGTTATGCTAAAGAACCATTGCGAAAATCCTAGCGATCTGTATAGTTTTTTTGGCTTAATCAATGTATGAAGTTCCACAAATAGCTTGAGTTTTCCTTCCTTGTACAAATTTACCATTTTTTTTTAGTTGCATAGGATATCTTCAGGTTAAAGGTTAAAGCTTAAAATAGTGCAAGTGATGTCAAGAATTAAGTCTAGTAGACAACTTGTATTTACTATGAGATGAAAGATTCTTTTTTTATTTTGGAAGAGGAGAATGGAATCTCTATATATGTTGGAAAGTGTGTTTGATAGTTGAAAGGAAATCACCACATTATTTATTCTCCATTGCCTTCGCTCTCTCTTTTCTATGGTGTCATTTGATCTCAGTATCTCTACCTTTGAGGTTATATTATATCACATAGATTTTATCCATTATGGATTCACCACAACTCTAGTATGATATTACTATTTATATTACTTTAATTTTATTCATTCCCTTCCATTAAATTTGAGCAAAAAGTGACAGAGTGATTTCTAAAGTACTCTCAATCATAGAGTGGTGAGACATCAAGTCTCCTCTTAGACTCCCCCTAGAAGATTGAGTCATATGTTTGAGATTGGCTTGAAGGTACAGGACCATACATCCTCATACTGATAGGATTTAGCTCCAAATGGATCGAGATCAAGGCACCTCTCACCTGTTGTATTACCTCACAACCCAACGAATCAGTCAAAGATCTACTTAGAGTTTATTTCCTTCGACCTTGGATGGTATGGGATCTAAGCTTCCTTACTCCTGCATCAACCCTAACATCATATAGATGGATTCCCATATGGTACTCAAGGACTTCGATAGTGAACCAGTGGAACCACCCATTTCCCCCCTTGCCATTGATCATTAGATTCATGCGAATTTGATCTCATTCACTTCATCATCAGAGATTTATCTCACCTTCTTGACTAGTACTAAGTTTTCCAACTTCTACCTTGGACATTCTTAATTAATATCACTAACCTATGCTATTGTTATATACACTATTTTTGGTATTATATAGACTTAGTGCTTAGCCTTGTCAATTATTTACGTGGAATTTACTTTCAGTTTTATTGTATCTTTCTTTCTGACATTATATAGGATCTATGTTTCAACTCCCAGATTGTTTTCACATTGGATGTATGATGTATCCTGTAGTCCCATTGAGCTACATTTTTAGTCATTTGTTGGACATTAATAAAATTATCTTATGTTAAATTATTTTTATCTATATATTGAGGAAATTCCCTAGGAATTCCTGCAGTTATTATTTGATATATTTTTCTAGTACCATTGATCTATGGTGTTCATTAATCAACATTAATTAAATTTCTTGCTAGTTTAACCATATGGATAATATATCACATTTTCTTTGTAATATTGTCTTTGTTTCTAAAATTCTAATGAATATATTGCAGACTTTTGGATATGCTAAGCTATATCTGCAATTTGACTTACAGGATGCCATCTTTTGACTATTTCACAGGAACGATCATCACATCAACTTTGATAATACGGAAATGATTGATGTGTGTCATAGGAAGTGAATCACTAGTTTTAGTTGTGCTTTTAGGAGCATTGAAACTAGATTTAATAGGGTGATTCTTATGTATGAAAAATTTCAATTGAACAATGAAGATTATATTAAATATTGGAACTGTTTTATTTGTTGATAGTGTGCACTTATCAATCTAGTCAACTACTCAAAGCATGATACTCTTTGTTTTTATTCTAGTTTTCATAACAAGATGTCCATATTTACATTTTTTAGAGATGTTTTCTATTCAAACATTCTCTAGAGTAGCTATACATACTTGCTATAACTTCTTTAGCTCTTCAATGGGAAACAATCTCTTTGTGGTTATCTTGGTTTTCTTAAACTTTGTCTGCATGCATTGAAAAGGATAAAAGAGTGATTTGCAGATCACTAATAACTATGACTTTTTGTTTTGTTAGCTTTTCTTGATAGATAAACATTAGTGAGGTAGAAATGTTTGTCCCATATTTTGGATGGCATGTTAACGTTATCTGAAATATGGCTTTATTAACATCCAAAACATCCAATATTTCCAAGGTCGTCCATGTATTTATCACTCCACTTCATCCCGCTGGCCCTTGTAGATATTTCTTGAACATTCTTTTATATTCTCCTTTTGGTGTCTTCCATCCTCCTTTCATCAAGATTGGATTCTTAAATGAATATGATGTCTATCTTTTCTAGGATGATCTTTCTATTAAGTGACCTTTGTTTAACCTTTGGACCCATGCCTCTTACATTTCAGTATAGAATTTTCATGAGGATGCATAGGACTAGCCATTGTATTTGAATTTATTATATATGGTAGTCATAGATAATCATTGAACAATAACAAATTTGTTTCATGAAACCAACTTTTGGAACCATATTCAATGGCCTCTATAAATGGAGCTCTCTAATGTAGGAGAAGTAAACCTTATTTAGTTATAATGTCAAAGAATCCAATTTTATTCCTCAAACAAAGCTTAAAACATTTTGTTGTCATCTCTCTTTGAAGATCTATGCACAAATATTGTGTTGGCATTATGATACAAGTGTTGTTCTTGATGACAACTCACTCATAGGTCAATTCCGTTTTGATGAAAGGCAACCCACAGTGTAACAGATCCATTCAGATGTAATAGGGCATTGGTACAGAAGAACAGGAAGATGGAACTAAAGTCTACTAATCAGAATGAAGAAGTTGAAGGTAAAGGATGGTGAAAACAAGTTTAATATGTATATGCAAGTCCATTTAGTCAAAAAAATGTATACATGCATGTCCAGAGAAAAAAATCTTGTATACGTATACACACACTCTCCCAAGAGGCAAAGCATGTACAGGTTGGAAAATCAATGAATTTAAAGAGTAGATAATTTAGGTGTCAATACCATGTTATTAGCCCACAATATTGAGTGGAGTAATGACTATTTGATCCCATCCAAGAATATGACAGGTCCTAAGTGGTTTTGGTCTGAGGTATTGAGAAAGGCATAAAACTATATAAGGAGGAAAAGATCATAAGGCCAATGTGTTCAAGTGAAAAGGGTTTCTAAGAAATACTTCTATCTGTAGTGTATTTTATGTTGCAGGCGCTATGTTGGTGATTTGATCTAAAATATCTTGTGCACCTTGAATTCAATGTTGGATCAGGATCATGAGACCTGAAAAGACTTATCATTGAACGATCTGATATTGGTTGGAATAGATCTAATTTTGTACACCTATTTTATTCTTTAAATTCCATGATCTGGGTTTGTCTGAAGTTCGGAATAGCAGTGAAGTTATGAGTTAATATTTACAAATCTATATGCTAATTCGTCTTGGTAAAAGCACGTGTACATGCAGGTTCTACTCTTCCAAGTAGCATATACAAAGGAAAATCACTTTCTTAGGAACGGATTGATCTATCTAATCAGTTATGTTTCTTTACTATTTTCTGTTAATGAAGTCTTCTTAGATATGAATGAAAAAATGAATGCATAAGGAGTATGATATCTTATTGTTTAATTATATAGGTAAAGCATGATCTCTTCTATTTCCCGTGTAAAACTCTATAAATTGATAGTAGATGTTCAATATATTGCTGGTTGGTACTGACTTGATTCGGAAGTTTTATGTTTTAGTAGTTTTGAAGGTAAACATAGGTATGATTAAAGGAAGTAGCGTATACACACAGGTTGGCTTTAGAAAAGTAGCATATACTTTTTGATGTATGATTTTTGAGGTTGCAGTTGGTTACGAATGATGATGAAAGTTTCCAGGTTCAGCATAATGTTTTGGTGACAATAATCAAACTATTCAGATTAATTGATTATTGGTTGATGCAGTTTGAAAGTTTTGATGGGCCCACTATGAAAATTTGATGAAACAAGGCCTTCATGCGTATTGTTGTGTACCAGGAGCATTCAGTCTGAAAATTTATGAAATGTGGTCCCTGGAGGAAATGAGAGAAGGTCGTTGCCTTCTGTAGGTTGGCACCTACATACTAGTAAACACATTGGATAGTAAAAGACTTAGGGGGTTGTAGCTCCCTTCCAGTAGAAGCTGGAAAACGAAAGGAGGTTGTAGCCTTCTGCGTGTGGGTGCCTACGTACTGGTATGAGTCTGCACCAGTACAAGATTGTAGACATATTTTATTATTATTAAAAGAAGACAAAGGTGACAGTAGTAGGTGGTTTTCGCCCACATTGGGTCCACCTTACATCTTGTTGTTCATGTGTGTTACTTATGTGTGATAGTTTATTCTATTTTTATTGCACTGTTTAATAAGGTACTGATGCATTGATTATAGATCAACACATGATAAATTAACTAAATCACAAGTTCTCTGGGTATACGCTGGTTTCACTAATCACAGTAGCATGTGCATGCTAGTTCACTTCACAGATGTAGTGCATATAAATCTATTTGGGAAATGAAAAATAATTGATCTGATACTATTGATTCACCCCCCTCTTAGTATTATTTCCAACAATTGGTATGAAAGGAGGTCCATTAGAAGAAGCTTGATCGCTTTAATGAAGATCTTTCAAGATGAATAATCACGATGGCATGGGATCCATCAGACCACCAATATTCAATGAGAGCAACTTAGTATATTGGAAAATAAGAACCAGATCCTATCTACAATCACTTGGAGTTGATGTTTGGGAAATTTTGGAAGGAGGATATCAATTTCTAGCAACAATTCCTACATACTATGTAGGTAAGAAATTATATGAAACCAATGTCAAAGATGTCAATACGTTACTCAAAAGTTTGTGAGAATCAGAAATTGTCAAAGTCATGGAGCTCAAGACAGCCAAAGAAATATGGGACAAAATCATTCAGAGTTATGAAGGACACTCTCAGGTAAAATGTGCTAAGCTTCAAAGTCTCATAATTCAATATGAAACTCTTACAATGCATGGTGATGAGAGTGTTACTAGTTACTTTTTACATCTAGATGATATTGTTAATTGTATGAAGAATCTAGGTGAAGAGATAAAGGAATTTAATTTAGTCGAGAAAATTTTGAGATCTTTGCCTTCTAAATTTGAGACAAAAGTGTCTGCCATAGAAGAAAAACAAGATCTTCAAACTATTACTGTGACTCAACTCCATGGAATCCTAACTTCCTTTTAAATGAGAAAAGTAGGTCCATTAGATATGAGAGAATATGCTTTTAAAGCATCAGCAAAGTGAAAACAAAAGGAAGAGCACAACGAATCAGAACACATTTTAGAGGAAGAAGATGAGGTAAATTTTGTGAAGAAGCTTCAATGGGGTTTTGGAAGATTTCGAGGTAAGCTAACTTTCAAATGCTTTGCTTGTGGTAGTGTCAGCCATTATGCTACCAAATGTCCTCATAAAGATAACTATGAAAGAGGAAACAAATATGCAAAAGGAAATAGAAAACAGGTTGTGAACATAAAGAGTTACTATATGCATGAAGATAGTGATGTCTTATCCAATAGTGATGAAGATGAAACTAACCAAGACTATAGACTACTCATGGATTATGACAATCATGATTTCTTGGATGGCTTAGAAGAGGAAGTCTTTTGTGAAGAAATTACTAAACTTAAAATCTGTTTAGAAGAAAAATAATATTATCATTGATATATTGAATCACCAAATCACTGAAAGAGAAACACACAATGAAAATATAGAATGTGAAATCGTGGGTCTAAGAAAATAACTTAAGAAGACAAAATCTCTTAATCTTAGATTTTCTAAAGGATATTAAACATTAAATGAGATCATCAAAGTTTAGTGTTCTCCTCTAATCAAGACATGTCTTGGACATACTGAAGAATCATCTCAATCAAAGAAGGTGTCAACCTCCACCAGAAGTTATCTTGATGTAGCAAAGACCAGTGAATAGTATGTCAATCATCAGTGAAGCCCTAAAATTACTCATTAGGTAAATCATACCCAATTTACTCCAAGGATGAATATTAGTAGAAGTTTCAACTAATAGGTAAATAATGCCAATAGATTCTATGATCGCAGAAACTTCTTTAATGGTCAATGTTTTTCATGTCATAACTTTGGGCATAAGGCTGTTAATTGTGTTTCTTACAAAACCATCATGACTAGAGAAGCAATAAATGAAAAAGGTGTAATAGGAATCAACAAAAGTTCTTATAACAACTTTTCTCCTCTTGAAACTGAAGTAGAATGTTTGATTTGTAACAATTTTGGTTATAAAGAATCTGAATGCAGGAGCATGTTTTGGCCATCACTTCAAAAGGAGCGAACATCATTAAATCCAAGATATTGAGAAATAAGGAATATCAATCAGAAAGATGTGGCATAGCTCTATATGCAGGAGGACAAGAAAATCAGTGGTACATCGACATTGGATGTTCAAAACACATGATAGGTGATAAAGAGAAACTTCATTCATATAATGCTTTAGAAAAAGAAAAGAATGTGTCATTTGGAAATGACACTCTAGCTATCATTAAAGGTAAAGGTTTTGTTTTATTGAAAGAAAAGGTTAAAGATAGAAATGTCATGTATGTATATGGTTTAAAGCATAACCTATTGAATGTTAGTCAAATGTGTGATCAAGGAAATGAAGTTTTTTTTTGATCAAACGGATGTGTCGTTTGTGGGCTTGACACAGGAAATATCGTGATAAAAGGAACAGGAACTCCGAATAACTTATACATACTCAAAGGAGGATAAAAATAATGCTATCTAAGCAAGAGCGATGAAAATTGGCTATGGCATAGAAGATTGGGACATCTAAGCTTTTCTCATATAAGAAAAGCATGCAGGCTCAAGGGAGTTTGTGATCTTGTAGATATCAGAATAGTAGAAAATACCATATGCAAACCATGTCAAGTCGGTAAGAAAACTAGAGTTCACTTCAATGCAAAAGAAGGATCAGCAAGTAAGCCTCTTCAACTCATCCATACTGATTTATGTGTACCAACAAGGAAAAAGTTAGCTCATGGAGAAGAATACCTTATTTTATTTATTGATGATTTTTCCAGGATGTGTTGGATAGGTCTACTAAAGCATAAAGATGAATCATTTGAAAAGTTTAAAGCCTTCAAAGCTTTTGTTGAAAATGAATCAGATCGAAAAATAAAATGTCTCAAATCTGATTGAGGGGGAGAATTTATATCAGATGAATTCTTTGACTTTTGTGAACAACATGGAACAAATAGGTAATTCTCCAACGCAAGAACTCCTCTACAAAATGGCATGGTGGAAAGAATGAACCAAATAGTTCAACAAATGGCTCAAGCAATTCTTAATGAATTTATAACTCCTACAAACTTCTTGGATGAAGATGCATTTGCTATTGTGACTATTCTCAAGAAAGAAAATCTTCGGATAAATAGCAATCAAACTCCATATAACTTTTGTATGGTAAGCCTCTTGCTGTAAAACACTTTAGAGTGTTTGGAAGCAAATGTTTCTTCAAAAGGGCTGATGAAAAACTTGGTAAGTTCAATCCCAAAGAAAACGAAGGAATTCTTCTTGGTTATTCATTCAGAAGTAAAGGATACAAATGTTATAAGAAAAGACTTCAGAAAATTGTTGAAAGCATTGATGTTGCAATTAATGAAGCATGTAGAAATCTGAAACAAGTGAAATCAACAACGAAATATGACAGTGAGGAAGTCAGGGAATACTTTCTTGCATCAAACCAAAATGATATAGAAGAAGAAAACAATGAAGCACCAGAAAAAGATACAAGAGACAGGGAAAAGACTCCATCCAAGTATGTTCAGAAGAATCATCTAGAATCACAAATTGTAGGAGAAAAGGAGGCTAGTCTACAGACAAGAATAACTCTTATGGGGACCTCAAGCTATCTAGCATTATTATCATTCACCAAACCTCAGAATGTAAATGAAACCTGCAAAGATGAATGTTGGGTCAAGGCCACGGATGAAGAACTTGACCAAATTGAAAAGAATGATACTTAGGAGTTAGTTCCTAGACTTCATGATAAAAATGTTATAGGAACAAAATGGATATTTAAGAGCAAGTTGAATGAAAATGGAGAAGTTATTAGAAACAAGGCCAGTCTTGTTTTTAAAATATATGCTCAAAAAGAAGGTATAGATTTTGAAGAAACTTTTGCACCTATTTCCAGACTTGAAGCCATAAGGATGTTTCTTGCTCTTTCTAGTTTTCAAAAATTCAAAGTATATCAAATGGATGTAAAATCAGCTTTCTTAATGGAGATTTAGAAGAAGACGTTTATATTGAATAGCCAGAAGGATCCATTCTTGGAAATGATGCAAAACTCATATGCAAGCTTAAAAAGGCTCTCTATGGTCTGAAACAGGCTCCAAGGGCTTAGTATTACCACCTTGACAAATATCTACAACAACAAGGTTTCACAAAAGGTTCTGTAGATAGAAATTTATACACAAAGGTTGAAAATGATAAACTACTAATTATTGTTGTTTATGTTGATGATATCATCTTTGGTAGAAATGAAGAATCCATGAGTCAGAATTTTTCTTTAGTAATGCAGCAAGAATTTTAAATATCCTTACATGGTGAACTTACTTATTTTCTTGGTCTACAAGTACAACAAACAAAAGATAGTATATTTCTTTCACAAACCAAAAATCTCAAGTAGATCTTGAAGAAGTATGGAATGGAAGATTCTAAACTAGTATGTACTCCAATGGTAATAGGATGCAATCTCAGTTCTAATGATGAATCACCAGCAGTAAACCAACCAACTTACAGATCTATGATTGGAATTTTTCTCTATCTAACAGGTACTAGACCTAATATCATGCATGCAGTAGGAATTGTTGGAATGTTCCAAGAAAATCCAAAGGAATCACATCTTTAGGTAGTCAAAATAATTTTCAAATATCCTCAAAAAACTAGGGACTTTGGACTATGATATCCTAAAGATACAAACCTTAGTCTTCATGCATATACAGATGCGGATTAGGTAGGAAATGTTGATGATCGAAAGAGAACCAATGGAGGTGCATCCTATATGGCTTCTCGGTTAGTGTCATGGTTCAACAAGAAACAAAGTTTGATTACCTTATCTACATCTGAAGAAAAATATGTTGCTATTGCATCTTGTTGCACACAACTACTTTGGATGATGCAAACATTGCAAGACATTTAGACCACATGTGCTCCACCCGTCTCCATTCTATGTGATAATACAAGTGCCATCAGTATTTTGAAAAATCCTATCATGCACTCCAAGACCAAGCACATACCCATTAATTACCATTTTCTATGATAACAAGTTCTTGAACAAAAGGTTAAATTGGAGTATGTTCCCTCCAAAGAACATGTTGTTGATATATTCAATAAACCGTTTCCCAGAGAAACATTTCAATATCTCAGACAAAATCTAGGAGTAGTTGCTGCATCATCCTGCTATTGAAATTTATTTTTTAGAGGAAGGTTATTATACGCGGGTTCCATGAAGTATAGTTGAGTATACACGCGTTTTTCTGTGGTTAAAGGAACGTAAATGTTTTTCTGACATAAAAATAGTGGTTCAAACTCTAATATGGGTGCTCTGTTTGATATTGATCATTACAGTCTAACAATATGCTTTGTTCATTGATTTTTATCTGACTTGATGAATGAATTGTTCTAAACTAGTATGTACTCCAATGGTACTAGGATGCATTCTTAGTTCTAACGATGATCACCAACAGTAAACCAACCAACTTATAGATCTATAATTGGAAGTTTTCTCTATCTAATAGGTACCATACCTGATATCATGCATGCGATAGGAATTGTTGGAATATTCCAAGAAAATCCAAAGGAATCACATCTTCACATAGTCAAAATAATTTTCAAATATCTTCAAGGAACTCAGGACTTTGGAATATAATATCCTAAAGATACAAAACTTACTCTTCATGCATATACAGATGCAGATTGGGCATGAAATGTTGATGATCGAAAGAGCACTAGTGGAGGTGCATACGATATGTGGCTTATCAGTTAGTGTCATGGTTCAACAAGAAACAAAGCTCGATTACCTTATCTACAACTGAAGAAGAATATGTGGCTACTACATCTTTTTGCACACAACTACTTTGGATGATGCAAACATTGAAAGACATTCAGATCACATGTACTCCACCCATCTCCATTCTATGTGATAATACAAGTTCCATGACTATTTTCAAAAACCTTGTCTTGCACTCCAAGACCAAGCACATACCCATTAAATACCATTTTCTATGAGAACAAGTGCTTGAAAAAAAAGTTAAATTGGAGTATGTTCCCTCCAAAGAACAGGTTTTTGATATATTCACTAAACCGCTTCCCACAAAAACAATTCAATATCTGAGACAAAAGCTAGAAGTAGTTACTACATCATCCTCCTGTTCACATCCAGGTTTCAGAGGAAGGTTATTATACCCGGGTTTCATGAATTATAGTCGCGTATATAGGTAGGTTTTTGTTGCTAAAGGAGCGTATATGTTTGTCTGAAAAAACAATAGTGGTTCAGACTCTGATATGGGTGCTCTGCCTGATATTGATGATTACAGTATGATGATATGCATTTTTCATTAATTTTCATCTCACTGACAAAGATGCCTTGATGAATGACTTGTTCACAATGCATAGGTAGCACAGGTTCAGGGGGAGCATTAGCCTTCACTCACATTCAACATTGTTGGCATCGTGGTTGCTGAGTTCTGCTATGGCTTCGGATACTTATATCATTTGTTGAATAATTCATCTAAAGATTTAGGGTGCGATATGAATTTTTTTATCATGGTCTATATTTCAATGGGTCCTATTGGAAATATGATGTAATTTGTATCCCCTCTTTGCATGGGATGGATGATGTAATAATTTCTCTATTTCTGTCATGTATAAACAATCAATATATCCCCACTTCATTGGGTGGATGAGTCAAATATGGTGTATGCCCACTTGGTTGGGTGATTGATGTATGTATGAGTCATTGCTCATAGGGAGGTGATACTCACTTAGTTGAGTCATAGAGTCATGTTATTCTTTTGAAACATATCTCTGCAGAATCGGTATGTACTCAGGGTGATCATGGACAACTTAATGTATATCAAAGGCGGAGAATAGATTGGTTCTCCCATTGCCCTTGATGTCAAAGGGGGAGAGTATTTTGGTGTTGCTTGTTATCTCCAACAATTTCTACAGCTTGTAATA
Source organism: Pinus taeda (assembly GCA_000404065.3). Lineage (NCBI taxonomy): Eukaryota > Viridiplantae > Streptophyta > Pinopsida > Pinales > Pinaceae > Pinus > Pinus taeda. The sequence continues at coordinate 196,940 of APFE030088610.1, forward strand.
ATCAACACCAACATGGCTGCCATCAAGTCCAAAGGGGGAGATTGTTTGCATTATGATACAAGTGTTGTCCTTGATGGAAATTCACTCACAGGTCAGTTTAGTTTTGATGAAAGGAAACCCATAGTGTAATAAATCCATTTAGATGTAATAGGACATTGGTAGAGAAGAACAAGAAGATGGAACTAAAGTCTACTAATCAGAATGAAGAAATAGAGGGTAAAGTATGGTGAAAATAAGTTTAAGATGTATATGCAGGTCGACCTAGTCAAAAAAATGTATACATGCGGGTCCATAGAACAAAAAGCATGTATACATATACACACACTCCCGCAAGAGGGAAAGCACATACAAGTTGGAAAATCAAGGAATTTCAAGAGTAGGGAATGTCAGGCGTCAATACCATGGTATTAGCCCACAATATTGAGCGGAGTAATGAATATTTGATCTCATCCAAGAATACCATGGGTCCTAAGTGGTTTTGGTCTGAGCTATTGAGAAAGGCCTAAAACTATATAAGGAGGAGAAGATCATAAGGCCAATATGTGCAAGTGAAAATGGTTTCTAAGGAATACTTCTATCTAAAGTATATTTTATGTTGCAGGGGCTATGTTGGTGATTTGATTTGAAATATGTTGTGCACCTTGAATTCAATGTTGGATCAGGATCAGGAGACCTAAAATGACTTATCATTAAATGATCTGATATTGGTTGGGTCAGATATCACTGTGTACACCTATTTTATTCTTTAAATTTCATGATCTGGTTTTGTCTGAAGTCTGAAATAGCAGTGAGGTTATGAGTTATTGTTTGCAAATTTGTACACTGGTTCATCTCGGTACAAGTGCATGTACACACAGGTTCTACTCTTCCAAGTAGAGTATACAAAGGAAAAGCCCTTTCTTCAGGTCTGACTGATCTATTTGATTAGTTCTATTGTTTTATTATTGTTTGTCAATGAAGTCTTATTAGATCTGAATGAAAAATTGAATGCATAAGAAGTATGATATCTGATTGTTTGATTGCATAAGTGAGAAGGGTGATCTCTGCCACTGCCTATGTAAAGCTCTGTAAATTGATAGTAGATGTTCAGTGTATTGTTCGTTGGTACAGACTTGATTCAGAAGTTTTATGTTTCAGTAATTTTGAAGGTAAATGCAAGTTCGATTAAAGGAAGTAGTGTACACATGTAGATTGGGTTTAGTAAAGTAGCATATACATCTGATATATGATTTTTGAGGTTGCAATTGGTTCTTTTAGGGTTCAGCATAGTGTTTTGGTGACATTAATATGACTGTTTAGATTTACTGATTATTGGTTGGTGTAGTTTAAAAGTTTTGATGGGTCTAGTATGAAAATTTGATGAAACGAGGCCTTCATGCGTATTATTGTGTACCAAGAGCATCTAGTCTAAAGATTTATGAAACGTGGTCCCTATAGGAAAAGAGAGAAGGTCGTAGCCTTCTGTAGGTTGGCGCCTACATACTAGTAAACACATTGGCTAGTACAAGACGTAGGGGGCTGTATCTCCCTTCCAGTAGAAGCTAGAAAATGAGATAAGGTTGTAGCCTTCTACAGGTGGGTGCCTACATACAGTTATGAGTCTCCACGAGTGCAATATTGTAAACATATTTTCTTATTATTAAAAGAAGACAGAAATGACAGTAGCAGGTGGTTTTCACCCACATTGGGTTTCCACCTTAAATCTTGGTGTTCATCTGTGTTGCTTATGTGTGATGATTTATTCTATTTTTACTGCACTATTTAATAAGTTATTGATGCACTGATTATATATCAACGCATGATAAATTAGCTAAATCATAAGTTCTCTGGGTATAGATTGGTTTCACTAATCATAGTAGCGTGTACATGCTAGCTCACTTCACAAAAGTAGCGTATATAAATCTGTTTGGGAAATAGAAAATAATTGATCTGATAATATTGATTCACCCTCCCTCTCAGTATTATTTCCAATATATTGGACTTGTTTTTCATGATTCAATGACTTGGCAATGACAAGACGTTTTCAAGATTTTTCCTTATCGTCATTTGCATGATAAAATCTCTAAATTCTTTTCTAGTGAAACTTATGTGTCCTCCTCCTTGTTTTTTCGCCACCAAAATTTTTTTAGGTGTGCGATTTCACACCATTCGAGCCAAAGTTAGATGCCAAATCTACTTTCCTAAATTGTAGGGATTCTCTCATTAGATTCTATATGATTTTGGGTTTTTCAAAAAGAGCTAATTCCCATGATTTTCCTATTTGTAGCCACAACTACTGTCTTTTGGAATGTAGGCTATGATCACCATTAATTTCCATTTAGGCAACCTTATCTATCGGCTTTGGCAATAAGCTCTTTATTCCACATGAATTGTGCAAAAAAATTCTTACAAAAGAAACAACATCATATTGTGTGGTAAAGTAGAGCTTCCATATACATTGTCACTCATACATGTTGCATACTATTTTTAGAGTCCAATTCATCATCATGCCCCTATGCCAAGTCATTCTCTATGCTATGTGCCATTCGACTCCTAGTTGCCAATTGTTTTCCACTGTATGGTCACTACTCTAGATTATTCTAATAGAGATAGGCACAATGTAGGGGATAGGAATGAAGTGGGATCATCCTGTATGCCTTCCTCCCCTCTCCACCCACGTTAGATTGATAATTGAGAAGGCAAAGAATTAGGTTGGAACGAATGTATAGAAATGAAGTGGGGTGGGTGGTAAGGGTCAAGGTAATAGGGTGGAGGGTAGAGAATTAAGTGACTTGGAGGTAAATGGAGGGTGGGAAATGATGAATGCCTTCTCCCTTCACCCCAAGTGAAGGTGAAAAATGGTGAAGTATGGAGTTGGTAGAATATGGAGTATGAATCCAAGAGTGAAAAAAGGTTTATTATTTACATAAAGACCCTACTGATCTTTTAAGAGGGTAGATATCAATGAATTTTCCATGAAGGGATCATCCTACCCTCCTCCTTCCCCTATGCACCCACTTTGGATGGCTTACTGAGAAGGAAAGGACAATGAATCTAATGGATGTAGAGAAATGAGGTGGGGTGGGTGGCAAGGGTCAGGAAAAGAGAGACTTCAAATTCACCTAGTTATTTTTATCTTTGTCCATGTTTCCATTAGATTTTAAATAGTGAGTGCCGCAATAATAAAGCACAAAGGCATAACTACAAATCTGATGAGAGTCCTGGCAAGCAATTCTACATGTAGTATTTTTTTTTGTTTCAACTATATTTCTTTTAAGTTATCAAACTGTAGTATTATCTAAGGACAATAGATACACGTGTTGATGATAATTATCACAATTGTAAGATACTCGACAATAAAATTTTAAAACCATTTTTATGTGCATTGTGTTCATTTAAACTCATTTGTGTTATATTTTTCCATTAGATAGAGTCATCTCGATCTTGTTGCTACAATTTACCTCTGTCAGAATCTTGACAAAGATGAATTATTTAAACTTTCATGCTCACATATATCTAAAGTTAATAGCCAATCAACTTGTGAGTTGCAGGATAGTATAATGAATTAGTTCTCTCTCAAGGAGGCCACAAAGTTATGTGAATGACAAGGTTAGCATGCTTCAGTCAACGAGTAAGTTCAATATGCCATAGGGTTCATATATGAGCCTTCCAAATAATAATAACCAAGTCTACATAGTTACTGCAGCTTTCACCAACAAGAATATATTATAATTTCACTACAACAATGACCTTCAAGGAGGCCGAGAGATTGGGTAAAATCACCATTGAGTGCAAAGTGTTGACTAATCAAACCTTCCTATACTCAGATTATTGATAACCTTATTTTAGGGATACCTCCAACATAAACAAAATATGTCTCTTGAGATCAATATGATCCTTCTTTAACTTTTCTCTTACGCAATACCTTGTCCTTTTTCATGCAGCAAGTTAGATGATTTGATCCTTCAAGCAAGGCATCATAGCAACTTGAATCTATGATATAAAAATTCTATCTTCAAACTGAAATATCCTTCCAAAAACAAAGGCACTGATAGAGAGAATAGGTGTTGAATAGTTGATACTAATCACTGATCATGGTGATCATACTTAGAATTTGATGGAGGAATTTTAGATTCTGGGACCCTTCTGAAATATGTTTCGGTCTAGGATTTGGTACTCTTTATCGATGTCTAGTACAATAACTTCTTAGGAAAGAATCTTAGCTTCAAAAGTAATGATAGAATGAATGCAATCCTATACTTGTTATCTGAAGTATTCGATATATCTTAGATATATATCTCCTACACTTGATCAGTCCTCTGGAGATGAGAATAGTATTTCAAACAGAGATCTGTAGAGGATTCACCTTACCTCCAAGGATCATAGAAAATATCTTTCCATAAGCTTACGATGATGATACAATCTTAATATTTATGAGTAAGATTGTTATAAAGCACAAGAACATACCTCATTGTCTTCCAACTTTTGCTTCTGATGGTTGAATATATTTAGGGTTGGTGCCCATGTTTATTGATTAGGGCTTGAAGAAGGCCTTGATAAATAACCCAGATTTGAACTCTCACTTTATTTACAATAGAGACTTGGAGGTATCAATGAAATTATTTAATGATTGCAATCTCTTTAAGCTTGGGCTTCTCTTCACCTGAGCTCCAATACCATGTTAATTTTCAGTTAACATGTTCTTTGCTTAGGTTAGATACTTCATTGAACCATATGCCCATTAATCCATTTACCAATCACAATCGACATTATATAACAATAACTGATGAAATAACATAAATTATAATGTAGGAAACAAGCCAAGACAGAAAGACACAAGAATATGGCTCAAGCTAGAGAAAAAACCCAAGATGGGGAAAACCCTTGATCAAATCTTCTTATTATTATCATCAAAAGTTCAATAGAGAAATAGAGAGAATAAAATGATATAAAATGACCTTCCAATATGAAGATCAGGCATCACTTCTCTTAGATCCATTCAATCCTGGAATTTGGGTAGTTTTTCCATAGAGGACAAATCATATTGTTGTACAAGAACGGTATGGTTAGGGCAACAATAGTCCACTACTTTCTAGGTTGACTGATCCAAAAATCCTCCTTTCTACTACGAACTTCCTTATTTCACATGTTTCTTCCTTTCACTAGCTTAAGTATCTGGTTTATTACCACATTAAGGTCATCATTGGTATTATCTCTTTGGTCCTGGATTAGGGCTTCTGAAGCATGATGCTTCAACTCTTGAATTTTGTAAACAGTGTAGCCTTTTTCTTCTTACAAGGACTCTATAATTTTTAGTAGTCATAGCCCTTTTCTAAGTTTCCATGTCATCCTCAACAAGCACCTGGATACTATCATATAAGGTCAACGACTTTCTGTTGTATATTTGCTTCCTTGGCAAGTGATTCAAGGCCTGTGGTCAATCTATGAGAATATATTCTAGTTGTGGCCAAACTATAGGAAGAAGTCCCATATGAAGCAAGTCACAACCCATCTATAAGATTGTCCTTAAGCATAGAGAAGCACTTCTTCCAAACTTCGACCTATTAGGACAAACCTCTAACCAAAAGAGTCCCAAAAACAACCAGAATTTATCCTCCTTAATCTTTGGTGACACAGATATATCCTTTTATTTTGATTGATGTGTATCCTCCTCTATATATACAATTCAGTGGAGTTGAGGTGACGTGACTTTTGATCTTCTTAAGCTGACATATAGTTGAGGCCAACCTAAATAATTTACATGAGAGAAACATAGATTCAAAATTCCACTTCTTCTTATCCAAATTTGACGATCTTTAGATCAATTTTGGTCCTCTCGAAAATAGGAATTCAATGCCAAAATTATGTTACCAAAGGACTTTTTCAAATTGGAATTTCTCCCTAGTTTCCATTTTTAACAAAAATAACCATCAATATCTTTTTCTAGCATTTTGCGATGAATTCACACTAGTATGCTAAAAAGTGTCATTTCATTGTCTTGAAATTAAGATATATAAATTTGAGATATACAGTATACATATTTGGGTTATCTCCTTTTCAAATCTAAGTTTTTTTAGACTACATGTTAATTGTTTTAACTTTGAACTTTGAACTTTGAAGAAATTCTTGAATGGACTTCGTAAGGCAGTGGTACCATATATTGTGTTATTTCAAAGATTTGACTTCCATATTTTCAAAAAATGCAATGTCCTCAATAAATACTTATATGTATAGATACTAATGCTTAGGATTATATGTGTTGGAGCGGTTCCTTTATGTTTTACTATAATCTTGATGTTGGCAAGATTTAGTTGATTTTTTTCATTAATTTCTCATAGAATATACAAAAGGAAATGATTGTCAAAATGTGGCAAAAATTACATTTTTGCTCATTTTTTTTTATTTTTCATGATAGGATAATCATGTTGTAGGAATGAGTTATCATATAGTCTCTTTCAATTTGTGGATTTATTTTTCCTCCCACTTTTTTTACAAGGATGTAGATTTCATTTTCATGATGATGGTTTTTGCATGTATCTTATCTAGCCCCAAATGCTGATAATGGAGCGGATATTGAGAAGTAGTCCTTGACACAAACTCTATCAGAGGTTAATGTTACTATACCACTTCCACCTAGCATCAAAAAAATTCTAATGGTTTGTGACATAAAGAAGAGTTAATTGACAGCAGGGTTGAAAGGGAAACCTCATGTCTTAGATGTAAGTCATTTATCTTCATTTCTTAGCTATAAGTCATCTGTTTGATTTTGAGCTTTATCACATCAATTATTTCACTAATATAATATGTATGGCCTATATTTCTCACCCGATGTTAGTTACTTGACATGGTTGATATAACATTCAATTCTAGGCCACTTTTATTTTAAGTCAGAGATTTTATTGATTAAAACGATGTTCATATTTTGAGTGGTTTACTTGGAGCCTGATTTAATTTTTTTTGTAAATTTCACATGGATGTTATTTTTTCAAGGTGAGCTCTTTGCACCAGTAAGGTCAGACAATTCCTAGAACATGCGTATACAACAAGTGCATCTTTGGCCTTTGTTATGCATTTGTTATTCTTTATATCATTGATGAATGGTTATTGATTGATGTAAAACAGAGGATGGGAAGGTCCTACCATATCTCTTCATAAAAAAAAACCAAATGGAGTGGTAGAATTGTGTTTTAAAGGGTGAGCTAGAAATCAACACCTAAAAGGGAGAACCTGAGAATAATAAGCTATCTGATCTAGATCTAGAGACAAAAAAGACCATGGAAAAAAAATGATGCTATTCACGAGTGTTCCCTGCAAATAAGCTCTAACTGTTGGACTGCAACCCAAATTTCAGTTATCTACAATGACAATAGTGACTCTAGCGTTATTTGTATGAAAGCGACTTTGACCATTATCTTGTTCATTTCCTATGAGTGATTTTGATTTTAAAACTAGAAGTAGTTTGTTGTTAAACTAATTAAAGCTTTGATGACAAACATATAGTTTTCAAAGCTCTTTTCTAAATCTATTTTCTTGAGAAAATTTGTCTTTTTACTTTCGGTAATGTAGATTGCTACCATGTGACATATGCTATGATATAATTTCCTGGATAAATAGACAGAGGCAATATACAACATATTCTTTTTTAAATCTAAGCAAACAAAATTTCCAAATACATATTTTATTAATTAAGAACATCTTTTAGACTTCTTAGCTAAGTTATGATTATATTTCAGTAGGGTATTTTGTGTACGCGGATATTGTGTTGTCTCTTTGGTTTCTGTCAAGTAACAATGGTTAATAAAGAATATGTTCTTGATCATCAAACACACATCTTATTCTACTATCGACATGGATCTCCATGGTTTTTAGGCATGACAACAAAAACGCAGATGTCAGTGGGATCTCCAAAGTCTGTGTTGGATGAATTTGAAACTATTGATGATTTTGATTCCTTGCCAAATAAAGAATGTCACAAGTCAAATTCAAATAAACAGAAGAAGCTCAAGGATGAAGGTGAAGCTATTGCTTTTTGTCCAAGTCAATTTATTTTATTTGTTTGTTGTTGTCATATTTTGACTGCGGACTTATGAAATTACAAATTACATGTTGGTTTATGTAAGGGGAAATAGATATATATGTTATATATATATATATATATATATATATATATATTATAATATTATATATATATATATATATCGTATGTCGTTCATGGTTTCCGTAGATCTGTGTTACATTGGCACAGAAGTTTAGATATCATTCAGATATCTAAACAGCAAACAACAACAACATTGAGATTTTTCTTTCACTCAACCTATAACATATTGCATCTATCTTCACCAATGTTTTTCCTCCATATGCTACCCACTTATGACATTTCCTTTGCAATATTTGGTGCATATGCTAGTTATAGGTCATTTGTAGATTATAAATGTCTTCAAAGTTACCCTTCTAATTCAGTATTCAACTGAAAATATTGATTCTCTTATACATCATTATTTTTCCCTCCGCCCTCTTTTCATAACTTTCATAACCATTAGTTTGGGACCTACAACTTCAATGTTGCTTTGCTTGTCCAGTAAAATATTATCAAGACTTTAATTTATTGAAAGTTGTAGAATTTACAATTTATGAAGTTTCAAGGTTTAATTTTTAAAAGTCTAATTCTTTAAAGGGTGATAGCTCAATTGAAGAGCACCTTCTTTACAAGCAGGAGGTTGGTGGTTTGATTGCATCATGCCTTGACATCCATATGGAATGACAACGATCAATTTTTGGTGACGGGGGCTCGTTTGACCATCACCAATGATGTTTGGTGACATTTTTCAACCCTCACCAAAATATGAAATGGTGACTGCCAATGAACGCCACCATATATATGCATCAATAGTGACAACCCTCAAAGGTCCGTAATGATAAATAGTTGTTGTTGATATGAAATGGTTACATTCGTTGTCCATCATTATAGTTATTATTCGTGACGGACCTTGAACGTCACCACAACACCTATACTTCTTGTAATGTGGCTTTTGGTGATGGTCAACGAACATCACCATATATATGCACCAATAGTGATGGCCATGAAAGATCCATCACAATAAATTGTTGTTGTTCATATGAAATGGTGATAGCTACTATCTGTCATTATAATTAATATTCATGACAAACCTTGAATTTCACCATAACACCTATACTTTTGGTGACACCACCTTTGGTGACGTTCAGTTTTTAATATCGAAGGCTATGGTCTACCACCATGGCTCATATGGAATGGTCAGAGTCACGATCTGTCATTATTTATCATTATTGGTGACAGACTTTGAATGTCACTACAACACCTATAGTTTTGGCGATGCCACCTTTGGTGACGTTCAATTTTTGGTGACAGAGGCTATGGTCCATCACCATTTCTCATATGAAATGGTGACACTCACTATCCATCGTTATAAATCATTATTGGTGATAGAAATTGAATGTCACTACAACACCTATACTTTTGGCGATGCCATCTTTGGTGATGTTTATTTTTTGGAAGAGGGCTCTTTTGACCATCACCATTGAGCTTATGCTAACATTTTTCGCCGCTCACTAATGTCCTTTTTTCTTGTAGTTCTTCTTACCATTCCTCTGCAACGATGAAATAGGATAAGCAATCTGTGAGAAATTATTGATTAATATCCTATAATAACCTTCGGATCCCATGAAGGATCTCATCTCCTCTACATCTCTAGGATCTACCCACTCCATGATAGCTCTCACCTTTTCTTGATCCACTGCTATGCCATCCTTGGAGAAAAATGTCCTAAGAATGTACCTCATTCTCAAAGAAACTGCACTTTCTGAGCTTAGCATAGAATTGATGCTCTTTCAATAACCCCAACACTACTTCCAAATGCTTCACATTCTCTTCCTCATTTTTAGAATATACTAATATGTCACCAACGAACATAATAACAATCTTATAGCAATAGCAATGCAACGCACTATTTATCAAACACATAAAGAGAGTTGGAGCATTAGTCAAATTGAATGGAACTACAACAAACTCATAATGCTCGTATATGGTCTGGAAAGACATTATAAATTTCCTCCTCTTTAATGCATACCTGACGATATCTAGTCACTTTGTTCAACACCATGTAGTCAATGCATAGCCTCAGAGTACCATCGTTCTTCTTCACAAACGAACCTAGCACATCCCATGGTGATACAGTTGGACTAATGTATCCTTGGTCAAGAATCTCTTTCAGCTGCAACTTTAACTCTACCAACTTAGGTGTGCTAATCATGTAAGGTTCTTGTGATGCTAGAGTTGGCCCTCACACCAACTCAATAGAAAAGTTTACTTCCTTGTGAGGTGGCAACTCTAACATATCTACATGAAAGACATATTGAAACTGATATAGGACTGGGTACCTGCTAAAAACTTTTGCATCCCCAACTTCCTTACCTTTGTCACTAGAGACATGTACTAAAAATAACACACACCCTTTCTTGTGACTACGGTTGGCCTGCATAGTTGTCGCCATCCTAACAATTGTTTCTTTCTTCTTTCCCTATAAAAAACTTGGTTCTAAATTGTCATCTAAGAACCCAATGACTTCGTCATAACAATCCACCTTGGTCTTGTTAAGGTATAGCCAACCCATACCAAATATCATGCTACATGATTCCAACAATAATATGTTCAAGTGTTCTCCTGTAGATATGCCATTCAACTCAAATGCATAAGCTCTTGCCCAATGATGAACTTTCTTCTTTATACATGTATCCAACTACACGAACCAAGACTCTTCATGTACTTCTTTATTCAAACCAAACTTATCCACCAGGTGAGGACTAACATAACTATAATTATATCCAAGGTCAATCAAATTATAAACAACTTGATCATAAAGCCTACCATCCATCTCAATGATAGATTCATTATGGTCTACATGTTTCTTTCTAGTGCTGCATAGATAAGAGGAATGACATGTTCAACATCCCCAATAGTTTGCGCCTCTTGTGCACTATAGATCTGAGGCATACTACCCTGATTATGTGGACAATCTCTCTTAAGGTGTTCCTTATGACATGTCCAACACTCCAACCTTGTAATACCATCACCTCTATGTTGTTGTTTTGATCCATGTCCCTGTCTAGCTGGATTACACTTCTTTTCTGGTGCCACATTTTCTTTGTCTTTTGCATTCTGAGGCTTTGCTATTTTTGGCTTCCATTTACCCTTACCTATATCCTTATCCTTCCCTTTCCATCGTTGCTGAGATTCATTCTTACTCTTTGACTGTTCATTAAAATGCTTCAATTTCCCAAAAACTTCCTTAAGTGACCGAGGCTCATCATATTTAATATGGTCTCTAAATGTTAATGGAAAACCACTTACAAATCATTGAAGTTTCGCCTTTTCATCTTTAAGATATAGTACATACCTAAATAGCTCCAAGAACTTAGTCATGTACTCTTCATTTTTCATTCATCCCATCTTTAGCCCATGTAATTCCTTATCCTTACCATCGTAGTACCTTTATGAAAAGTACTTCTTCAAAATCCTCTTGAACTCATGCCAACTCAATTCCTTCATCTTGATGTCCCTGACCCACTTCACATCTTCCCAAAAGATATTTTCTTTACCTTTCAGGCTGAAGATAGAAATTTTGTTCCTCATGTTTTCTGCGTACTCATGCAACTCAAAGAAATTGTTCATCCCAAGTATGCAAGCCTATACATCTTCTGGTTTCTTTAAGTCTGCATCACAAATAGGTGGATTTGATTTTTTAATTCATCTAGCAAGTATCCCCTATCACTCCTCCTATAAGGATGATAAAAATGATGATCATAATGCCTATCAAAACCAAAACTAGAGTAGTACGTATATCCATCATCTCTCCTTCTTGGAGTATCCAACAACCTGCCATCTCTCACTGTGTCATCTCTATCCAACCTATGACCACCACGAGACCTACTTCCATATGTCCCATTATTTGTGTCCTCCTGCCCATACCTGATCTTAGGCAGCCCTTGTCGCTGCAATTGTGACAAAGTGTAAACGAGTATTGCATTAACCTCTGCTTGTTTCTCTTATTCCTACCTTTTCTTTTCATTTTCCACCTTGCAACTCCTTATTTCTTCCCTCAAGCTTCTCAACATGTCTAATGAATCAGAAGAGTGCCCAACACTATGCTGCTCATCTAATTCATAGGGAAAATTGATCTAGTATACCATCTTGTTGTTCATTTTTTATATCTTTCCTGTAAGGCATACTATGTCAGCTAAACCAAATCACAATAAACCAATAAATATTAGCATAATTCAGGGAGGATATCTCATATGCAAGATTAACAAAATCATCATAACAGATGTACCCACATTATCATAACAACATATGGACATATAAAAAGGAGGTGTATCAACACATAAATGTCATTCTAGCTAGAGTCCAGTTATCAATGCATGTACATATAAAATACACACCATGAGCTCATGCATGACAACAAAAACCATACCAATACACATTTAACGACACGTAAGAACTGACACACATAGAAATGCATAACCAATCATACACTCATGATGACACACTTGACAAAAACAACATCCTCATTCACATGGTGACATCACTATAACCATGACTAACAAAATTCATATGAAACAAGATTATAGACCACAAGGATGATTAACACACGTGTAACTAACATGAATGCATGACCAACACACACCACCCATCTAGTCCAAGGGGTGAACCATGCTTTGATACCACTATGTGGTATCAAATATGACCCAAAGAGAGTGCAACCCACTCTTATACCACTCTATAACACCCTCAACCCACATCTACCCAAGTAACTGGCCAATCAGGGCAAATATGTGACAAGATGCCACTATGATGGGATTCAACCTCCTAGGTGACCTTAATGAATTGGAATCTATAGAAACCCACAACAAAGACCTTCTATACTTTCTACAAGACTCCCAAAAGCCTTCCTAGTCATCCCCATGACTAGTCTTTGGGTACCACTGAGTTTCTAGACCATTCAATCCCCGGGAGCTCCCTTGACATAGAATAGGGTGCATTTGGGAGGCTCCATATGCTTCCATGGAATGGGTATGCATGCGTCTGTGGACTTTTCTCCTCAGAACTACGCTTGTGAATTTAGGATTTGTGCCACTTTTTCAGGCTTAGAGCCCAATTCACTACCCAGAACTCAATGATAGGTTCATAAGTGAATTTACACAATGAACAATTGACACATTTGCAAAAACATTGACAAGGAATAGACTAAACCCCTACTAGCTATGATAGGAACTTCACTAAACATGTCACAAATATGCAATCTACAAGTTTAAACAACATATATGAGCATATGGGTCATATACTTATCTGAGAATCACTAAAAATCATTGTTCACTTACACCATTAGTTGCATGATCATCTATTAGGTCATGAATACATTGTACCTTCATTTGCAAATCAAAACATGATGAGATACATCCATCACCATTGTTGTAATACATGCTTATGACTAGAATAATAATAAAAAAAATATCAAGGATAAATCAATGATAGGATCCACATACAAACCAATACATTTAAAAATAAGATGTCAAGGAAGGAACCTCTTATTAATGAATGCAAAATCCAACCTGGGATGAGACGACCATGTTCCACCTAACCATAGATTGGCTGAGCCAAACCTCTCTTCAGTCAATCACCCACGTACCATATTCCAAGCATCAATGTGGGGCTTAAACAAAAAGAACCAACCAGGGCATCTGGAGGCTAAACCACCTCACCCTCATCAATAGAAACTAGTCTTTAGCAAAATCCACACCGGATCACAAGGCCAACACAATAAGCATGTAATAACGTGTTTTACCATGATCTCCATGACACCACTAGGCCAAAAGAAGTATGGATACCACCAGATTTCTCCACCTACACCATGAGGAATTTTCCTATCTCTGAGTCCCTCAAGCTTTACCACAATGTAGACTAAATCACTAGGATCTAAACCAAGACTTGACCCTTTAGGCTTTACCATATATCCTGCCATTCAGTAACAAGGATTCCTACACCTAATCAAGGGAAACCACATCCATAATTTTTCATATATCTTGCCATTAGTGGGTCGAGGATTCATAGGCCGACCAAGTAATGCACAGTCTCATTGAGGGGTCACTAGGCCAGCGGATTTATCGTAATTCATAGTTCGGTTCAGGGATCACTATTTCATGTTTTATTTCTTTCGAAGATCCACCTCAAACATCTTTCAATAAATCTGACAATCCATATGAACCAGAACATGAGAAGCCCATCACATCATAACTATCTGGAAATGGCAAGGATAGGCTAAAAACACTATCACACCTAGTAAAATCCATGCCCTAAAAAACAAAGAACCACATGCAATACCCTACATGCAAAATCTAGCAAGGAAAACACACATGCAAATAGATACTCGCAAAGAATCCTGCTATAGATGCTTGATCCTACTCTTCCTTTCTTGTTCCTTCCTTCCTCTTGGCTTCTTTTCTTTTCTCTATCTAGTGCCAAATTTCTCTAAGAAAATTCTAAGTGTCCAAGAGTGAGAGAGAGAGAGAGAGAGAGAGAGAAATGAGAGAGATCTAAAACTAAACTGATAAAAGGTACCAACTGATCCTCATAAGCCTTTTTATAGATTAGGCCTCTATTTTCTTTATTTTCCATTATTTTCCTTCATTTTCCTCCTCACATGCAACCTATGAACTTTCACCTTGCTTTTTCACCTAATTTCCATTATTTTCATAAATAAATGTTCCAAAAATGCATTTTTCCTTTCCAAAGCCTTTGCCACTTCCTTTTCCAATTTCCTTAGTCATAATAATCCAATGAACACCCACGCTAGGATGTCTTTCCCAACATTCAGCTTGGAATAAGTGTCCCATGACCGTGGTTATTATTTAGCATTTATGAACATTTATTCCAACAATTTTCAACCATCGCGTTAAAAATAAATTTCACGACTTTGAAAAATGTTAAAATTTTGACATGTTTCAACAATGGCATTAAAGATAAAATATTACGACTCTGAAAATCTTAAAATTTCAACATTTTTCATCCATCGAATTAAAAACAAATATTATGACTATAAAGAACCTTACATTTTCAACATATTTCGTGATCAAATATCATGACTAAATTAAACCTTAAAAATAAATACCTAAATCAAAAAGTCATTATACCAAATGCTAAAAATATAGTTCTTTTAATATATTAGTCTAAGACAACTTGGCACGTTGCAATGAAAACTTAAAATTCAACCATCAACTTGACACATATTGGTGGCATGCTTGACCCATTGCAATGAAAACTTAAAATTCAACAATCAAGTTAACACATAGAGAAGGCGAACCATATCCATCTTCACGAAAATTGAAAAATCAACTATCAAATTGGACGCATATTGGGGGTTAGGTTTGATAGTCAAATGTCGAGACAACCCCTAAACAAATAAATAAATAAATTAAAAAGAAACAAAACAAAAACTAAAAGAAGAATAAAATATATAAGATAAAATCTTAATAATAATAGTAATAATTAAATTTAAATTAAAATAATTTTAAACATTGAGAAAAATAGGTTTAAAATTTAAAATGACAAAAATAAATCAAAATTTAAAAAAGAAAATCAATATAAAAAACAAAAAAATAAAAGAAAAAAAATAGTGGCAATTATTTTGTGTGTGTTGAAGTATTAGTTAACCGTACGTAAATCTATAAACAAATCCTAACTTCAAAATATTAGTATTATTACTTTTTTTTAACTTTGCAAAAAAATTGAAAATTTCATTTCTCAGAAACATTGCAAAGAGAAACAAAAAACCCAAACTTGAAAAACACTTAAAAAACAAACATCTAATGAAGAAAACAAAGAAGGAGAAGAGTACAACTTAAAATGGTTAAATAGACAATATTTAAAAAATGTGTATACTTAAGACCTAAAAAACATTATGTGTCAAAATATGCCCCTAAAAAGAAAAAGCGTTGATGTTTCATGAATGCTTTTCAAAATATACGTGAAAATCACCAACATTTCAAAAGAATATCCATACTTAATATATCATAAAACTTAAAGTGTAAAAAATAAGCCAAAAAAAGGGGTTGATGTTGCATCAACACTTTTCAAAATGGATAGGAAAATCACTAACATTTAAAAAGAAATTGCATACATAATACATAAGAAAATTTGATGTGTCAAAAATATGCTCCAAAAAAAGCAATATTGTGATTCAACACTTTTCAAAATCATATGATTTTTTGCAACCTTCAAAAGTGAGAACTCGATACAGTTCTCATTAAGTTAGTAACTTTACTTTTACGAAGTGAAACCTCCAATACGATATTTTTTATTTACTTGGGGGGAATTCTTGTATGATTGTTTCATTCTACTGGAAAATAACCTCCCATAGTATTTTTTCCTTCTGTTAGACAACAACCTCCCACTGGATATTTATCTTCTGCTGGTGGACCACCTCGAAAAGGTTTCACACAACCCATTAGTAGTCTATTGGTGCCCCATTCCCTAGAATGGAAGTTAGCTCATGGAATTTATCTTCTGATGGTGGAGCTCAAATTCCGAGAGCCCAACCATTTCAAGGATTTGCTCTGCCATCTTATGCAAGTGGAATTCAAATGCCCGCATCACAACCTTTTCAAGGATTCCTCCTCCTATAGCTCAATCTTACAATCCCATTAGTGATTATTGTTATCTTTCTGATACACAACCTACTTTTAATATGGAGTTACCATTCCTTGTGACTTTATACTTACTATACCAATCATAGCTCATGAATGATCATATTCTTCATCATCCACTATGGCTGGTAAGTCCTACCAAATTCCCAAGTAATATTCACAAATGTGATGGTAAACATGGCGAACACCTGTCAAACCTTGTTATGAATTATCATTTGTGGTGTTCCTTGAACTCTTTAAATAATGATTCCATTTGATTATGTGTTTTCCAACATACTCTTACTGATAGTGTAACTAACTAGTACATCACATCACCATGAGTATCTATTGGTCATTTTAATACATTAGCTACAACATTTTTTATCCATTTCCAACTTCCAATTCATTATGAAACTCACACTAAGATTTTAGCTTTGTTGTGATAGTCTACATCTACACATATTTTAGACCATATCAATGAATGGAGAGGATGATGTCGATTAATTAAAGCCTCTATCACAAACCAGTTACTAGTAGATTGGTTTATAAATTCATTACTTCCTTCTATTTCTCGTGATATCAACATGGGTGGTGTTTTTACCAAATAACATCCTCCTATTTCCTGTGATGTTGCCATGGGTGGTTTTGTTACCAAATAACAATCTATCTTTTGCTCAATATCTAGATCTATTATATTCATAATTTAATACATTATATGATATCATTCCTCATGCTCCTCTCCCATCGAATAATCCCACTATCTTGCCTTCTATGGAATCTCATGTTATTAATGGTGTCATTGCTTTCGTTAGTCAATAGTCCATGAGTAAAATATCTGGTCATTCAAACCCCAAATCTTCTTCGACTATTGTTATTCAAAATTCTACCCCTCGTGCTACTATGCCTATTAAAAAATTTCAAATCAACATAGTCTAGTCCACATAGACACATAAATCTCAGCAATATGGAAGTAAGAAAAAGGGAAAACGTAAAGGTAAAAAAAATGGCCCACAACATGAAAAAAATATAACTCAACTTGTCGATGAAACACAAAAGCACAAACCTCAATATCCTTTCCCTACTCGTGACAAGGATCATTATAGTAAGGATTGTCTACAAGATGCCATCATTAGACATTTTTTCAGAGGCACCCTTTCCTACTTAGGAAACTTAAATGGTTGTGAAAATTAACCCTTTTCCCTTCAAAGCTCTTTTGATGTACTCATGTGTGAAGAGAAATTTTTGGTGTCAACGTGAGCCAAAGACTATGATCCTTCTAGTAACATGTGTTTTTTATCAACCTTCCATGTCTACTCAGCGTACTTCTTTTCCTCTCTAAATTGAGTGACCAAATTTTGAAATATTGACATGAACCCATCCTTTAGTTCACATACTAAATCTCCTCAAAATTACAATCTTGAGGAAGATTTAGCACAAGCGCCTTCTACGATCTTAGAAAATTTTAGTGATGAAATTTCGCCAACAGGGGAAATTAGGGTTCTTCCTATTTTGGTTGGGTGAATATTTTGCAAAGAGAGGTTCGACTATGGATCTCACAATATTTATTTAAACAAAATTAGTCTTAAAACCAATAGCCCATGGAAATATTATAGGAGAGAGTTGAAAAATTCAATTCACCTTGTAAAATTCAAATTAAACGCCCTATTCACCCTATTCTTTTTACTAATGGTAATCACCATGATATATTTTGCCTAATTTAATTAGAATATGGATTATTGGGAGTTATTTCACATTATGGAATTCATTTCCACTCTATTCTTTTTTCTCATGCCAGAGATTTGTTTAAATGTAGTTTTTAATGGTAAAATTTAGCCAATACTTTACCCTAATTTTTTGAGGATATATATTATTTATAGTTATTTGACAATATATAATCCACTTACACTCTATTTTATTTTTTCATTCCACATATTTGTTTAAATGTAGTTATTTATGGGAAACTTTAGGCAATACATCACCCTAATTTTATGTGAATATATATTATTTATAGTTATTTCCCATTATATAATTCATTTTCACTCGATTCTAATTTGTCATGCCCTAGACTTATTTAACTTTAGTTATTTATGGTAAAATTTAGATAAGACTTCAACCTAGTTTTATGAGAATATAGATTATTTGAAGTTATTTTGCATTATGGAATTGATTTTCACTCTATTCTATTTTCATGCCCTAGATCTGTTTAAATGCATTTTTTATGGCAAAATTTAGTCAACTTGAAGAAATCTAGGTGTTATAGGAGAGAAGTTCCATCCTTATTTAAAGCACCATTGCAAATATGGTTGGGCCAAAAGGTATTCCAAACCCAATGAACACATGACTATACAAGCTTTTGAATCTTAATTTGGTAAGCATCCACATCCATGTTCTTTTTCAATTGAATATTGAATGTGATTATTAAAATTTTGCATTGTGAAAAAATATTTTGAGCTCCATTGTTATGATTTTTTCTTATTATAAGACTTTATATAAATAATAGGAACCGAATCATCTTTTTTTATTTCGAGAAGAAGATCAAGTTGAATATTTCCCAATCTTTTAAGCTCTATATTGGTGAATGATTCATTTATTTAGGCTAGTGTATAATTTGATTTTGAACATGATATTTAACTTTGAAATTCAATTTTTATTTATAATATTTATTAATAGTTTTTTTTAAATGTATACAAAACAAATCATATCTAATTTTAAAACACTAAATATCAAGTTGTAGAGAAATAAATATTTATCCTTAAAAGTGTATGTTTCTTCTTCGAACTAAGCCAAAGATAATGTCCTTGAGTTTATGAGAAATTTTAAGAAGTAAACTATATCATATATATTATCTTAAATATTGTGAGTGTAAAATAAGAAAATAATATCACAATAAACAACTTTTAACAAAATTGAGGAAATCGTAAGAAAATTAAAGTTAAACAATATCTGAACAATATTTAAAACTAAAGAACATTGATAACATCAGCTCTTGGTAATGAAAAAGCCTCATAGATTATGTTCTAAATGACTCTCTCAATGCAAGACTTGTCAGAGCTCGTACAACTAATCATTCATAATATCAAATTTTAGTTCATTGAAATTCACCATGGCCTCCTATAATAGGATATCTATAATGAAACCAATTAACTACTAGTTATATAAATAAAATAATTTGTTCTTTATAATGTAAATATTTATAATTTATATATACATAATTAGAGCTTTATTTACCTCTATCAAGAAAGCATTAAGTGTTCCTAACTGGTATATAATTTAGCTTTTTTTTTCACTAGCTTTGTGCACTAGATAATAAATCCTTGTTTTATTACAAAAACCTTGAGAAACACTAAAATAACAAAATATATTTTCCTATAAGATAAATTGAAAATATTGTTTTAATTTGTACTATTTTCCATGAATAATTAGTTTTACTGATATGTTCCATTAACATTGTCTAGGTGAATATTTTTCCTTCTATGTAGTCACTACAACAATACACATTAAGACCATTCTTTTCACTACGTGGAAAAACCAGTGGAGTAACCATCACATTCCATGAATTTCACCTCTTCACCACCATATGTTCCTTTTTACCATCTGGTATAGCAGCTCTCTCACAGGCGATGAAATCAAATTTCCATATTGTCTCATACAACAACTCTCTCATCGGTGATGAAATTAATTATGAAATTAATTTTCCATATGTTCTTTTTTTACGGTCCGGTACAACAACACATTTGAGGAAGATGATTTTTTTTTCTTTGTTTCTTTCTGTA
Source organism: Pinus taeda (assembly GCA_000404065.3). NCBI lineage: Eukaryota > Viridiplantae > Streptophyta > Pinopsida > Pinales > Pinaceae > Pinus > Pinus taeda. The sequence continues at coordinate 217,405 of APFE030088610.1, forward strand.
ATATGGCTTATTTTCCTTCTTTGTTTCAATTAAGATTTAAGATACAAATTTTGAAACATTTAAGGATCACTATTTCGCAACCCCATTTAATGATCACATTGTTAAACAAAATTAATTTATTAATATTAGATATAAAATTTAAAATTATTAATATAAATATTTGTAATGTAGGTCAAGTCAATTTCAAAACCGAGAGTAAGTTAGTTTAAATAAAAAATAAATCATTCACAATCAATTAAATCAATTAAATTATTTTTTATAATAAAATAGATTTTATTTGTTAAAATATATTTGCATTAAAAATAAACAATAAAATTACTAATGTCACCTTGTTTAATGTTATGCAAGACATGCGTTGATTTGAGTCCCTATACTTAACGAAATTTATTTCTAATTTACTAATATAGTTGATATTAAGAAGTTTTTAGTTTTAAAGATTATGTGATTTTAATATAATGCGACAATGAATAATACAATTGATATATAATTTCATGTAATAAATAATACATAATGTATTTTATTATGAAATAGATTTACATTAATAATTCATGTATGAGTAATATTGTTAACAATATAGAATTTATAGTACCTATTTGTTAGTGATGTGGTTGTGTTTATAAAATTTATTGTTCTGTTATGCATATAGTTGAGTATATTAAATATTATATAATGACCATATACATAATATGTTCATATAACTAATGCAACCATCTAAATTAAATGACTATTACACAGTAAGAGGAATCAATTCATGATAAGCATCAAAATACTTACTTTAATATGCATCTCTTTTTTCTATAAAAAAATAAAAAATAAAAAACTAAAATAAACCACTTTATTAAATATTATTATTTTAATTATAAAAAGAATTAATATATTAATTAAACATATATACATTTAAAAGGAACATGTATCAAGATTCTTAACCATGGATATTCATCTCAATTTTACCATGGAGATTCTTAATGTGTGAATAGGATTTGTTACAATACCATGGGTCAATAAAATGGCCAATTAATACCGCATACCCAAAAAAATGTAACTTATTTCATACGACACTTATTCAGATGACATTTTTTTGAATTAATAGATTTAATTAAAACAAAAAAAAGTTCATAAGCATGTTGGGGATAAATTCTAGCCTTTGGTTTATCAATATTCGTGAAAATGTTATAGAATATTACATGGAGGTTAGATCCCTACCATCTGCTTGATAAGTATCCATAATTGAATTAAAATTTTGGAAGCCCTTAATGGACTTTATTAAGGGGACTTTATTTCTCTTGGAAATTCATAGTAGAAGGATATACGATAATATATATAGGTGAAGTAATGTTAGAATATAATAATTACTTATGTCAAAATGTCAAGTTGTTAGGTATCGAGTGATTGTAGGATGACTCTTTAGATAATCACTCAGTTAATTCATCTCTAAAAATAATAAGTCTGATCCTTTGAGGTGTAGATGAGTTAGTGATAAAGTACATTTTTAAGTCAATCTTTGTGACATCATTGGTTCAAACCTTTTATACATGAGCACTATATGAAGGCAGTCTCCATGGACACTACAAGCAAGCTCGTTCGGTCAATTTTCATTAAATATGTGAAGAAATTGACAAATAGAATGGAGAAACTATTGGGTCCCTATAATACTAGTGATTACCCCATTACTATTGTAGTTGCATCCCTGATTAATATTGTTGTGCCCCTATTATCCCCATATTGTTATTATTGTGCCCCATAGAATCCCTCTATTGTTATTTTTGTGGCTTTATATTATCATTATTAGGTCAGCTAGGTTATATTGTGACTCCTTAGACTCCTATATATAGAAAGGAGGTTTTGTCATTTGAATCATCCAAGAATTGTTCATTTATGTAATGTAAAGGAGGTTTCCCCCTCGAAGAGATTGAATTCTAAGGCGTTGATCTATATTTTCAATCTTTTCTTGAGTTGGTTTCATAACATTTGGTATTAGAGCCTTGGATTCTAGGGTTTCGCTGCTCCAAATAGGTCATCGTGGAATTTTTGCTATAATATTTTTTCTGTGACGTTTCAGAAGCTAAAAAAAACACCCATTTGAGAAGACATCGCGTTGAACTTCGGGTCCGAATTTCAGAGCTTTTCGCGCTATATTTGCGGAGATATGATATGAGGAAGTTGGTCCTTTTGTAGACTCCTGAATTACATTCCAAACAGGTGACCTGGGGAAAATCATCATAACTTTCTCTCTGAGCATCGGATTGAAATTTCGTAAGAATTTACAAAAAGAGGACGAACTGCATATTCTCGTAGATATTTTTCAGAACCAAAGGTCGAAACAGTGACTCGTGCCATGTCGTACAAGTTACCTCTACTGAACTAGTCTATAATCAAGTCACTGTGGGCGATTTCACATAACTCTTCCTTGGAGAATCCAATTTGGGTTAGACTAGTGGCATTGGAAAGAGGACAGAGGGATACTGCAGGTCACAATTTCAGAGCTGGATGATCAGAAAGTACAGAGATACATCAGAGGCAATATCAAGCTCCTACAAAGTGAAAAACGGTGTGTAGATTTTTAAATTTTTGCTTAAGCTTGATTTGAAAATTTATTTTGAAGGAATTCAAAGGGAATAGTAGAGCATTATTATCGGTAACTGATGCCCCAAGGAAAGAAAATGCAAACACCTAGTAAGAGACCTGAAAGCTCTAGCATGACTCATGAAGAAGAGGAAGAAATGCTGCATGATATATCAAAATTACAAGAACAAGTGCAACAAATGTCACTCTCACAAAAGCTAACAGAAGCTAAGATAAATGGCGTGGAAGCTAAGATGAATGTCATGGAAGCTAAGATGGACAATTTGAAGATAGATTTGAATACAAATTTGAAGACAAGCATGGCAGACTTGAAGACAAATTTGACAAATTTTCTACAAGAAATACTTACTAATGGTGAAAAGGTAGTAAAGGAAACACAGGATGCGAACAAAAGAAATGTTAATCATGATTTAATAGACCCTAATGTGGCATCGAAAACCCACCATATTCCAAAAATCAATATGAGGAAGTTTGATGGCAAGGATCCTGCAACATGGATATTACAAATGGAGCAATTTTTCGATCCCAATAATGTGAAAAACACACAAAAGGTACGTATTGCAAATTTATATATTTCTAACCAAATCAGTTTGTATGGTATCAATGGATTTGCTCTCGTAAACAAATTATCACTTGGGAATTTTTTATGGAAGAATTGATAGCACATTATGAGGATACAAAAAGCAACACTTTTTTTAGCCAATTGATAAGTCTCAAACAAAAGGGTTCAATAATGGAGCACATTGAGAAGTTCAAAAAATTGAACATAAGGGTAAAAAATATTCCAGAGGAGCATATGATTGATGTGTTCATAGGGACTTTAAAGGATAATATCCAACATGATGTTCGCCTTTGGGATCCTGATTCATTAGAGAGGCATTCAGGTTAGCAAGTAAAGTGGAAAGCAAAATTATGGCAACTAGGAAGCATACCACTCACAACTATAAAGATGGAAGTGTTGTTGCCCCTAGTCTTCCACAACCTATAAGATTGACACCACAACAATTAGAAGAAAAAAGAGCAAAGGGGATTTCTTACAGTTGTGATAGCAAATACACTAAAGGTCATAAGTGTGTTGAGAAGAAATTATTCTACATAGATTGTGAAGAGGAAGAAGAAAAGGAGCAAGAAAGGTCAAAAGAAGAGGATATACTCTAAGAACAAAGCCTAGATAAAGAAGAAATGAATCTGACCA
>APFE030088610.1:222617-239730 GCA_000404065.3 Pinus taeda
ATTGTATCTCATGAAGGAGTTAAGGTAGACCCTAGCAAAATTAAAGCCATTAAGAAATGGAGAATCCCCACATCCATAGAGCATCTGCGAGGATTTCTCGGGTTGACAGGGTATTATCGCAAGTTTGTTAAGAATTATGGGAGAATAGCAGCACCCCTAACAACACTATTGAAGAAAGATGCATTTTCATGGACTCCAGAAGCAACAAAGGCCTTCGAACATCTTAAAGAGGCAATGTGCCAAGCACCTGTCTTAGCTACACCGGACTTCTCAAAAACCTTTATTGTGGAATGTGATGCTTCAGGAAATGGAATTGGTGTTGTTTTAATGCCAGATGAAAGACCCATTGCTTTTGAAAGTCATCCAATCAAGGGAAAGTTTTTACACAAAGCCATTTATGAGAAGGAAATGTTGGCAATACTCCATGCACATAAGAAATGGCAACCCTACCTAATAGGAAGACACTTCAAGGTAAAAACGGATCATGATAGCCTTAAATACTTTTTAGAACAAAGATTATCCTTTGAAGAGCAACAAAAGTGGGTCACAAAGATGTTGGGTTATGAATTTGAAATCATCTACAAAAAAGGGAAGCAAAATGTGGTGGCAGATGCACTCTCAAGAAAGGATGAGGATGTGGAAGCATTGTTGTGTGCCATTTCTATTATCCAACCAGATTGTATAAATGAAGCAAGGGAGGAATGGAAGAATGACGAAGAAGTGTGGGCACTTCTTCGAAAGTTACAACAAGATTCTAGTATGTCTGATACATTTAGCTGGAAAAATGATTCTTTATGGTACAAAGATCGCTTATACCTCTGTAAGAATTCCCAACTAAAACAAAATATTCTTATGGAATTGCACACGTCTCCCTTAGGATGGCACTCAGGATTTTTAAAAACTTATCACATGGTTAAGGAGGAATTTTTTTGGGATGGCCTTGAATTGGATATTCAAAATTTTGTGGCAAAATGTTTGGTTTTCCAACAAAATAAAGTTGAAACAATTCAGACACCGAATCTATTACAACCTTTATCCATTCCAAGCCAACGTTGGGAGGAGGTTTCAATGGATTTTATCACAGGTTTACCCAAGTTTGAGGGAAAGAGTGTCATCATGGTGGTAGTTGACAGACTTACCAAGTATCCAAACTTTTGTGCATTATCACATCCATTTAAGCCAATACAGTTTCTACTACATTTATGGAAACAATTGAAAAGCTACATAGAAACCCAAAGATTATTGTAAGTGACATAGATCCCATTTTCACTAGAAATGTTTGGGCAGAATTATTTTCTTGTCTTAGTAATCAGTTAGCTCATAGCTCACCTTATCATCCTCAATCTGATCGGAAAAATGAGATAGTAAACAAATGTTTGGAAGGATATCTTTGTTGCTTTGTATCTGATAAACAAAAAAAATGGGTCAAATGGTTGCCTCTGGCTGAATGGTAGTATAACACTTCCTTCCATACAACAACAAAAATGACCCCATTTATGGCACTTTATGGATATCAGCCACCATCCATCACATCATATTTAACAGAAAATTCTAAGGTTCAAGCAGTGGAACATCACATCGAACATCACCAACAAGTCCTCCAACTCTTAAATGATAACCTTGTGTTGGCATAGAATAGAATGAAACAACAGCCAGATCAACATCGCAGTGAAATAAGTTTTGATGTAGGTGATTGGGTGTTCCTACGGCTACAACCATATAAGAAAATGTCCCTCAAGCAAGCTAAGAAGGATAATAAATTATCACCAAATTTTATGGTTCCTACAAGTTGTTGCAAAAGATTGGTACTATGGCATACAAATTGGAGCTTCCTGTAGCTTCTCGATTACACCAAGTTTTCCATGTCTCATGTTTAAAGAAGGTTATAGGCGACAAGCTCCCAGTTCAAACAATATTACCAAAACTTGACGAGGAAGGAAAAATTATATTGGAACCGGAGCAGTCACAGAAACAAGAACTCAGTAGCTATGAAATCAATCAATTTCGGAGTATCTTATCAAGTGGAAGAAGTTATCTGCTAAAGATTCCACATGGGAGGATGAGAATTTTATACAAAAGCATCCAGAACTACTCAAGCATTGAGGAAAACACTTTTTTGGACGAGAGGGGCATGTTGGGTACCTATAATACTAGTGATACCCCATTACTATTGTAGTTGAATCCCTTACCCTATTATCCCCATATTGTTATTACTGTGCCCCATAGAATCCCTCTATTGTTATTTTTGTGGCTTTATATTATTATTATTAGGTTGGTTGGGTTATATTGTGACTTCTTAGACTCCTATATATAGAAAGGAGGTTTTGTCATTTGAATCATCCAAGAATTGTTCATTTATGTAATGTAAAGGAGGTTTTCCCCTTGAAGAAGCTAAATTCTATGGCGTTGATCTATCTTTTCTATATTTTCTTGAGCTGGTTTCATAACTGAAACATTCACAAGAAAATAACACATTGAGTTGAGAAGGAAATGCCCATTCTATAGAAGGGTAAGTACCAATATGTATGTGTTTATCTACGTATAGGAATTTGACTTATTATGAAACTTTTGTTGGATATATAAAGATTAATTTTATAATGAAAGTATATAAAGAGGAGAATTTGTATTGGGCAAATATTCTCTCATTTTAGATAACTTAAGAGGATGTTAAATATAATTTTGGAGGTGTGTCCAAATCAAATTGAAAAACAAGCCACATTAAAGTTCAAGTTAAATCAATATTATTGTAATTAAGTTGTAATTGGCAAAGGAATGAAGAAAATTTCATGTCGTAAATATTTGAGATGGTCAAAGTAATGACATCCTTGTGTAAGTTACTGTAATTTTTTTTAATCACAACATAAGTGGAGATGCAGAGAAAGTGTCAACATAAAGTAACCATCATTCTTTATTGTCCAAGAAGGTGACCTTTCACACATTAACATAATACTTTTCTCTTCTATCATCTCACTCATAATGAGGAGGAAAGTAGGGACACTTTCAAACTAAATGCAGATAAGAATATATGATGTACGTGGATATACAGAGTAAAACATTTCTAGTGATGCACCATGTTGTAACATTGTTCTACAAATTTACAATTATATGTCAAAAAAATAAAAATTAAAAGAAAAAAATGAAAAGGGATAAAAAAATGAAAATATTGAGAAGAATAGTTTAAGGAATTAAATCCATAAAAAAGAAAAAAAAGAAAAAAAAAATTAGTAATGCAGATTTAAATGTTGCTATCAAATTCAAAAATATTGAATTTTTTGCTAAGCTAAAACATAGGGTAACTGATTTTAATGCTTTTATTTCATTTTATAAAGTTAGGATATGACTAAAAAACCTTGTCACATGAAAATAAATTCCATGTTGGAAGCAATGGATTTTATTCACTCCTCCGAGATCAAGAGTAGATGAACCTTTTCTCCCCCATCCCTCGTCCCCCTCCCACACCCCCCCCTCGCGATCTCGACAGTTAACATGATCAAGGAAAAAAAGCGGTCTTTGCCCAAACTGCCAAACCATACATGGCAAACACTGAAGGATTTCAAGGGGTCACCTCCCAATACCACAAACCACTGACATCCCCTGCTGAAATACCACCTCCACTCCCACTAATGATTATATCCTCCACCAACCATCTACGTGCAAGTGTTATTCCCTCTACCACATATCTTCCGATGTATAACTGTTACCTCCTACCACTCAAGTCTTCCCACCCATATTGCCACATCATGATCCTACCACGTCACCAATCTGTTAGCATTCAAAATCTCGCACAAGATCTTATGAACATTACAACATTTATTCCTGATATATACCCATTTTTGTTAATTATGCCCCCGCTCCAAAGATGTTTGGTTGGTCGTTATGCACCCGATCTTCCTAATTATATTAAACCCTATAGCACTAATTATTCAGTTCCTTTCCTAGCTATATGTTTCTATAGAATGAAGGAATATCGACCTCCAACTATAAGTTTTCAAAAGAAAGTTCTCCCAGCATAGAGTAAATAGTTTTCGCGAGTAACCCTATGTTTAAAAATTTCTTGTATTTGAAGATTTCTTCTATCAGATTTTTCTGTATAAATATTCTTAGAATTTTTCCTTCTATACCTATTTCTCATCTTCAACAATGTCAAACCAAAAGGGAAAGGGAAAGTCCATAGAGAAAAATTCCCTTATTCCTCTAGTTTCATATTTTGACAAAACTCGTTTAGTAGAAACCCAACATAAAATCGCAGAAACCGTTTCAGAATTTGACCTTTATGAGCTACATAATTGGGCTATGTAAAAGTACCTTCCTCCAAATTCATTTATTCCTGAAATTCTCTATCTAGTGCCATTTTAGGTATCTACCTAGTTAAAGGGTCATCATTTCCCAAAGTAATGAAGTTCTCTTCTCTATTTCTCTTGAAAGCATCTGTCAGGCCCTACAAATCAAATATGAGTCTTCCCATCACTCTTTTTCTACTGAAATCTTGATGGAATTATATAACAAACTCACTTTCCCTCAGAGAGCCCAAAGATTTGAATATTTCCTTCCTAAAAATTATGAGCTGCATAGGACTAGTCCCCCATATCCAAATTCTATCTTTCCTTAGATGTCCAAGCACATCATTTTCATGGTAACTCGACTACTTGGATATTATATTAAATAGTGGGTAGATGGGATAATATTAGGATTTTTTTCCACATTTTTAGTTGGTAAACAACCCTTTCTTCCTTTTAACTATAGTCAATTTTTAGCGAATGAAATCCATGAACAGTTGGTTATTACAAAGCAGAAGGAGTTTTCGAATACTAGTCAGTCGTAGTTTATCTTATGTTGTTTTTAGAGGTGGTTCATGGGTGGCTGCTACATCCATATAAAACCTACGCAGATATATCCCAAGGGTAATCTTTTAAAGCTCGTCGGCTAGACTAGTAGGGCCTAACCTAAAAGGCGTCGAGGAGAGTTGACCCTAGGACCTGTGACCTTCCAATCGGTGAGGTACTTAACAATGGGGACTTGACAAGTTGAGCTAACCCTTGGGGATGTAGTTTATCTTATGTTATATCATCAAGCAGATAAATTCAAATTCCCTTTACAAAAAGTTGATAGTGAAGGTAATCCTTGGTCAGTCATTCATTAGACTTCTCTGGTTAGAAATAACTCAGAGGAGTATTTCTATACTAATTTTGTTGGCAAATTCTTGTATACCTCGCTATGTTTGTTAAGTGTTGATGTCATTCCTAGGATATTTGCTGAGATTAATAAAATATTACGCTTATCAAAGTAGGCCAAAGTGGTAGACTAGTATTTATACCAAAACTACACAGAAACCAGAGTCTATGGATCAGAATTTCCCCCATACAAATTGCCAGTTTTTTTACCTATCAGGATTTTTGCGTTGGAGTGCAGGAGGAGGATTTTAAAATTGGATGAAGTGGACCTTATTGCCAAAAATAAGAAGGCATAGTTTAAAATGAAATCAAACATAGGACCATACATCATCAATATCATAGTTGTTGCAAAAAAATAGTTGCAGTCTTGAGCCAAATGAAGTTCAATCTCCACTTCTCCTGGTCATATGATCTTGAGCGTATTATTTCTAAGCTCATGCCGGAGTAGAACAACACCCCTTATGCACAGAAACCAATGCCTAATATTGAGCAATATGCCAATCAGGAAGAATGGATAGAAGCTACTTTATAGGAAGTCGAATGAAGACTGGTCGCTCAGTCATCCATGCATACACCTATTTCTAAAGAGAATGAGTAGGAATGAGAAAGAGAACCAATATCTCCTACATACCCTGACAATCCAAATGCAGAGTTCATTATTTTTAAAATAAAGGAGGAAATATTGAGGCACTGAGAAAATAAATAAAGGTTCCCTCCACAGAGAATCCTCAAGCTAAAGAGGTTGAAAATATAGAGCTGGAAAAAGAGAAACCTTTTACTATAGTAGTGGAGCATAATGCATAGACACAGAAGATGGAACAGGCTATGGAAACACTTTTGAAAGAAAAAAAACAATGGGAAGCAGTAAAAGTATCTACATTGAGCATAGGTATAGAGGCTGAAAGTTTAGTGAGGGCTACATTTTTAGAGCCCACAAAAGAGCTTAGTAGAGCTCTATATGAATTTTCATTTGCTTAGTTAGAAAAGGATAAATTATTAGAAAAATTGGCAAAGATGGAGGAAAATAAACTCAAAAATGAGAATGCATATTTTTCAAAATTGCATAAAATTATAGACTCATGCAACAAGTGTAGAAATATGAAGATAAATCCTTTGTAATCCAAATCTTAGATGAGGCTAAAAATAGTATTTGGAAAAATATAAATGCCAATACAACAGATATGCGACCTTCCATACAAATTAGTTTTGAAGAAGAGAAACTTGTACATAGAGTTAAAACATCCATAGAAAACACAAAGGCGGTTTGGAACATAGGTCGTTGGAAGCACAAACAATCATCAAGCTACTAAATTCCAAATCCAAGGAGGAACTTGAAGACCTAAGTATTCTGAAGAGAACAACAACCATCATGAAGAGGAAGAGGGTCTTGACAAGAATAATTTGATGATACAACTAGAAAACAATTGAAAGGATCTTGAATTGTAGATCAAGAGATTCAACAGAAAGTTCACTATGTTTCAAGAGAAGGGATTTCCTACACTTATAAATTCTAATGGAAAATACATGCCATTAGAAAAATATCAACAACATCTATGTAGCATGGGTGTTTATGCCTCCAAATTTGCAAAGTCCAAAGGTGTTATCAATGGTGAAGCTTTCATATAGGGAACTCAATTTGATTTGAATATCCAACATGAATTCCACCACCTTTTTGTAAATAAACCTACTTTTGACACTTACACTAAGGTGGATGAAATATTCAAGAATATGCTTGGATTTTCTATTGCAAGTGAAGAAAGGTGGGATCAGCTACTAGAATTGGTTGAATGAAGTGTAAATACAGTTTAGGATTTTCAGTATGAAGGGAAGAAATTTTTTCTCAAACCAGCAATAATCATCACCATATTCCTACATAGCCACAAGAACGTGGCATTTTCTAGAAAATTTTTCTATTTTTCCTCTATATTTAGAAATATTTGTGTTTCTTAAAACATATATTATTTTCTAAACTTATTTTATTTTGGAATATAGTATGAGATGTAATATTTTCTATAAGTACTTATAAATAAGACTTAGAAATGGTTGAACTCTTGGGATAAGCTATTGAGCAGAATTTTATTCATCTAAATTTTCTATATTAATGAAAGGATTTTAAATTTCCTCAAAGCAGCTTGTGTTCTTTCAAGTTATTCATTGTTATTTAATTTCATACTGTAAATTTCTACATATATTTAATTTTGAATGGAGAAATTTGGGTAAGATAAGGTTGAGTGCCAACATGTCTGAAATCCCCTATGAAGTTATAATATATTAAAGGTATTAGTTTATTGGATTGTTTGTCTAAGATAACTCCTCTACATTTTTAAATTTTCACTTCTTCATCAATTTAAATATATTTTTGTTGGGTTGTAAACATAGGTTACATGCATCATTTCCATATGGTTAATTGAATACTCTGTCTGAATATTTGATATATGATATATTCTCTAATTTCTTCCTTACACTTTTATTTTAAACCAAATTTCTATGAAGAGGTGGAAAGTCATCCCTTTTATTAGATCGTGATTAATTAAGATTCAACACCTGTTCGAAATTAGCTTAGAACATTGGTCATCCAAACAATTTAAAAAGCAACAAAATATTTTAGATGCTGTAGAATAATTCCTAACCTAGAATTATCTTCGGAGATATAACACACCATGATACTACATCATGACCAGTCTTCTAGTTATTGAAGTGCTTGCATGTACTTATTTTTTAATTTTTATATTAGTTTTCTATTCATTACTTTTTTAGTTTTTTAATTTCTGTTAGCCTCAACCTACATGCATGCACATAGTAAAGGAATTTGTGGACATATCGTGAACTTATAAAATCCCATTAGGTAAAATAAATAAAGACAATTAATCTTTCCTTATGGTATTCTTCATATTTTCTATTTATTTCTCATGTTTCTATGTTAATATCACATTTAAATAGTTTTATAGTTTTCTTAACTTTTAGACTCTAGTATTTTAGCTTAAAAATGTTTGAATTTTCAACACATGGATTTAGATCTAGAGAATGAAATAGGTCCTACGAATAGAATCTTTTCATTAGGACTAAAATAACGGTAAAATTCCATAGTTTGATATTTCAAGGAAGGGTATCATTACCCAAGCCATGCTTGAAGGTGGAGGGTTACACTAAATTGTTACCTGATCGACCACATGTTCTTCTATCTTGTCTTTGTACTTCCCTTTCCATATCTATTGATTGTTAAGAATTTTGAAGAAAACCCTTGTCTTTAGATAGCTATAAATTTTTGGCATAACTGATCAAGCTACACCTCCCAAGGAAATGGAATATACTTAAATAGTTTAATTAGGAAATTCCGATAGCATACCTTCTTTAATGTTGGTACTTTTATAATATTTTTACTAGCATCAAAATGTAAATAATACCAATATATAAAAGGTACGCTCACACATTCATATAATCAATTATTATCCATTAGGTTATTTGGTTTCTATTATATATTAATATTAAGCTTGCTAAAAAGGTTAATAAAATTTATTAATATTTATTATTAATAACTTCTTAATTATAAGATTTAAGGTTTAATAATAATATTAAATTAGGGTTAATAATGTTAACGTGGCTATTAATCAGTAAATAATATTTTAGACTAGGTAAAATAGTATTTTTATTAATGTTTAAAATCACTTTATTAATAATATATTTGAACTTAGTACTTTACAATGCTAGATTAATAATTATATATCAATACATTTATGTACACATAACAACACACTAATAATATATTAATATATACATCAACACATGTCAATCATGGTTTGCATGGCCAACCATAATCAACATGGACATCATGCTCAACCATGATTATCCATAGAAACTATACCCATTAGGTTTATTAATAATAAGGTTGAATATGATTTAGTAATAATAAGGTTTTTTAATAACATCAATATTAATATTAATAAGATAAATGTGGTTATCAATAATGTTAATAATATTTATAGGAGTTGTCTTTAGTGCGAATGTTTAGACTTTCTGGTGTCGGAATTGGGTGGAAAATTTTGAGGTGAAATCTTGATTTGTGTTATTTAAACTAGATTTTTGACTTTGTTTATGGATTCATCAACTGAAAAACTCCTAGGGCACCTAGATTGTGTAGGGGTTACCCATCAAACTTGTGATTTCAATAAATTCCTACTAATTTTAAAGAAATTATAGTGAAAAAAAAACCCACCAAAAAAGCTTCCAAAAAGTCGCACTAAAGACAACTCAATATTTATATCAAGGTTTAGTAATTATTTTTTCATAAGATTTAAGCGTTTTTATAATGATTTTAATATTAAGCAATTATTATAATACATTTAATTAGAATATAATAAAGTTTTTTAAATAATTTATCCTATTATTAATCGTCAATAGATTTAATAAAAATAATTAATAGTATCATCAAGACTTAATTTTACATTACCACATTATAAATATAATTTATAATATTTTTTCTACACATTAAGTCTAAGCTATACATTTAATTATTAATATATAGATTTAACCATGTTAAATCACTTGGCTAACCTCACTCAAGTCAAATAGAAATTATATAGTCATTATTTAATAACATTAACTTCAATGATTTAAGATATGATTTAATATAGGTTCAATACTATTTAATATCTTAGTTTTTTCCAAATATTAATTTTAATTACCTTCAATAGTTTTCCCATGCATATATATTCACCATGTTGAAATGGCTTCAACAATTGTTCACCATGATCATGATGGTTAACATAGTCAACCATTTTTAGCATGGTCACTATATTCATTTATGGTTTAACATTGACAACCACACTCAATTATGTTCACCACGAGTCTGAGAAACAACGGGTGGCTTAATGGAAGTTTCTATTGTTTGTAATTTATTTTTCCTTCATTAGATTATCTTCTAATGTTTAATTGAACCTTTTGTTGCTACACGATTTGCTTCATCTACTTTTTATTGACTTAAGGGTTTGGGTTAAAGACATTTTTTGAGTAAAGAAGCCATTTGCTCACATTTTTGTCATTTTTATTTGATAATGATATGGCATTAGGCTTAATGTATGGTTTCAATTAATTTTTCAGAATTCAATGTGTTTATTTGAAGCGAAGGAATTGGAAAATTATCTAGCTATTAGAGAAGAAATTTATAAGAAACAAAAATAATTTGATTTAAGGATTTTTTATTTTAAGATAGTTATTCATAGACATTTGTTTTATGTGAAGTCTTTTGAATGTGAATTACATCTAATATGACTAAGTTGTTTGAATGTGTCAAGACCCAGAGACCCTGCAATTCAACATTATACACTTTTGGGAGTACCTCTCCAACTACTTGTGCCTTGGGAGTTAATATGAACTTTGTGATAAAAAAGAAAGTCATACAAAGAGATTGAAGAATTAATAATAATAACTTTGAAACAACCATGATATTTATTTTTCACAAACATGGAAAATGGTATATTTATAATTTAAAATATATATTTTTTTTATTATAAAATTGATTGCATAATTCTGAAGTATTATTGGATTTTTACAATGTTTCCAATTTTGTGAAAGATCTATCAAATTACAAAATTCATAATTATGAGAAAATTGCAACATTTAAATATTTATATTACTAAACAAGTCCACAAAAAAATTATAACATATTATTGAATTGATAATATAGCCTATACAGTTTTCTATCTACCTGGGATTCAAGATTTATATACCATTTAATTTCGGGGGTTCCTAAATATTTCCCTGTATAAAATGTTAGCCCTTGAATTCCTTCAAAGTTTCCCTACGAAGTGAAAATTTCTATTATTAGATATTGTTAGAGATGATACATATGATTTCAGTTTGATATTTTTTTATTTGGGTAATCATGTACCAAGGCTCTCCCACCAACTTGCATTCTAGATTCAAGTTGTTGTGCTTGGAGAAAAAAATGTACTATCATTGATGGAGGAGCCTCAACCTACATAATGTCTTTAACTTATTGGAAAACCATTGGTTATCCTTCTATTAATCAATCACCAAAAACCTTAAAATAATTTGATGGTAGAAGATTCAAAACTTATGGATTTATTGATTCATTTCCTATCGAATTAGAAGGTAAAATAGTAAGAGTTGAAGTAGAGTTTTTTGACATACCTCTTGATTACAACCTTTTAATCAGCTGTAGCTAGAACTACTTTATGTATGATGTAGTTGCTACTCAATTTCATGTACTTCGCTTCCCCCATTAAGGGAAAATAGTTATGGTATACTAGCTCCCTTACTATTCTTTAGATTCTTGCATGACCAGTAATGTACGTTTCATAGGTAAAGCCTTGTTTCCCTATGACAATTTTGGTGTGGGTCTCTTGAAATATTCATCATTATTGGTTACTTTTCCATTCCCACTACCTAACACCTCTCCTTGTGTTTCTCAAATTAACATGCTTTTGGTTAGCACTAGTGTACCCCTCAAATAATATGACCCTTTACTAGTGCCTAGTCCATCACAATATGAACAATATGGAGATAAATTGTTACTTATTCTAGATGAATTAGATTATGAAGAAATATAGTCTACCTCTATAGCTACTTTTGATTCCAATGACTAAATGAATGTCATTTTAGATCAATATTCTCAATCCTCTTGGATCACCTGCGCTACATCTCCTAGTCCTTTTAATGATATTTTTCCTACTGACAAAAGTATCATGGATATCATGTCTTTTGGAGAAATACCATGGGATGATTGTCATCATCGTTCTTATTTTAAGCTTGATATTATTGAGATTCATATTAAAACTTTGATTTTTCCTGAGATAATCAATAACCCTCAAACTCCCATTTTGATCCATGATGTTCGATCTTATGGTAATTTAGAGAATATATTAATAATCGCACCAATTCATATCTGAATCAAATATGGGATAGTGCAAAATGTTTATATAGGTGTCTCATGTTCTCATGAAGAATTTTAACCTATATGACCCTATTTAAAGAATTTTGTGATATTTGTTCTTGGTCTTACGAACAAATATCTCTTATCGATCCACGGATTATCATTCATGAAATTAAGACATATCCTAAATCCAATTATGTTCAACAAAATCTTCATCCTGTTCAGCTACAAAAAATCATTGCTATCAAAGGTAAGGTTACAAAACTTCTTAAAGCAGGTGTTATTTATCTTATACCTATGCTTGATTGTGTTTCTAATATTGTTCTAGTCACTAATAAATAGGGTATGATTCATGTGTTTATTTATTATAAGGATGTTGATAAGGCATTTCCTAAAGATAACATTGAAATAAAAATTGTGGTAGAATAATTGATCCCTACCGATTCTCTTTTTTAATCATTTCGTCTAATCCCTAGTAGGGAGATATCATTATCTATCTTCAAACCCAAAATTTTCATCTAGGATTATCACATGTTGTGGGTCATCGAATACTTTACCAAGCTCAAAAATACATTATTTTAAGTGATACCATTTATTGTCATGGTGTTGACTCTATTTTTTAATGTTATTTAACACATGACAAAGATGAAAGCTTTCTTAAAGATTGTTGTGGTATAGCATGTGGTGGTCATATGTCTGGTTATGCCACTACCCAAACAAAAAACATTACCATTGATATCTCATTCTAGTCAAATTAATAACCATAAGATGCACTCACCTCTTGCTCCACATTACCTTGTAGTTACCATTATCCTTTCTTTGTAAATGGGTCATTGAATTCATGACATGTAACCCTAACTCACCCAAGGGGCGTGGGTACATTATTGTTGTTGTGGGTTATTTCACTAAATGGGCAGAGGTGATGCCTACATTCACCAATAATGGGAGAAATACAACACTTTTTGTATTCCATCATAATATTTCTATATTGAGTGTTCCCCAAGCCATCATCACTGATCATGGCTCTTATTTTGAAGATATATATGATGAATGAATTGTCTTCCAATTTAGTTTTACCCATGAAAACTCAAAACCTTACTATCCACAGGCCATTGGCCAAGTCAAAGCAGTAAACAAATTTCTGACAATGATGCTTCAATGGATGATAGGGAGTCAAAAAACAAAGTGGTGCCTAATGTTTTTTTGGCATTATGGTCATATCAATCCTTTGCTAAAAACCACAACATTTATGCTTTTTAGCTCGTATAAGGCTTAGAAGCCATTTTACATAATGAATTTGAGATCCCATATTCGAAATTAGTTATAAAACATCTCCCTACTACTTTTTTCGACGAAGAACATATTTTGTATTTAACATGTTTGGATGAAACTCATTGTGACAATGCTTTGGCTAGTGAGTATCATAGGAATTTTTCTAAAGCTTATTATGATAAAAAGAATTAAACGCCAAGCTTTTGTTGAACATCACTTGATCCTTCTATACAATTAAGGGAATGATAAGTTAAGATTCGGTAGGTTCGACCCCAAGTGGTGTGGCCCTTATATCATCAAACAAGTCTTAGAAAAAGGTGCCTATGAGCTAGTTGATTATGACGAGATTCCTTTTGGAGAGCCTAGAAATGGGTTTTGGCATAAAAAATACTATCCTTAGAATCCTTCTACATAAGTACTTTGTACATTATTGTACCATATTTTTTGTGTGTTGCATTTTTTGTTTTTGCAAATAATTTTTGTCATTTCCTTATTATCTTCTATTGTGCTTGGTTCAAAAATGTAGGTATTCCATTTAGCTTATATTAGCTTTGCTGATGGTGCTAGCCACAATACTTGGAACCTTTCATATGCTGCATGGGATCTATATGCCACTATGAGTGGTGAGTTTACATGGTAGATCTCTTGTCCGAATAACAATATTGCATATGTAGTGCGTCATTTAACTATTATCCGAATGGAAATATTTCTCTTGATATTCATCATTTAGTTATTTGACTTGATTCTCAACTCATAGTGTTATAGTTAAGCAAATTTTAATCCTTGCGAAGTCTTACTCTTTTATGAGTAAATTTAAGGGTTCAACTCTTCAACGAGAATTTGACTATCTATAATATCAACACATTCCAATATATCCTAATACATTAATGAAAATGCAATACAATTATCCCTTAGATATACATTTTCAAAATTTGTAAATTCCAAGCATTAAAACATCACATAAGATAGTAGGAAAAATAAAAACCATTTTTCATTCATAGTTTTGCAAATGGTTTTTACAAAATTTGTTGAGGCAAGAGAAGGCCTGTTGCATTTACATATCAATACATGTAGATAAAATAGAAATAGAGTTGTAATATGTCTAATCATACTTAGGCCCATGACAATCATGGTAACAAGCTACTGCCCGAGCCACTCATCGAAGAAAATGACTAATCCATTTTGACACCCCAACTCTATGGTGTTGATATCATCAAGGCACATCCTAGATCAATGGATCAATTATAGCTTGAGTAATAGCCTCCAGGTTTTTGTCCACTTCTTGGAGATCATATGTTGCTTCATGGTGATAATCACCTAATCCACCATGTTGAATCGGCCTATGGATTATATGACATATGATCTCACTGAATTGGTCCAATATATGCATGTCAAAAATGAAATAGTCCCTTAACATAACAAAAATAATAAATAAAAAATCCATTAAAAATAGATATATTTAAACCTATCTCCTTTTATTTTATGCCATCCATTGGTCTCCCTTGGAATGCATCAAATCCATTCAACCTTGGAATCCATAATTATATACAAAAAATCCTGCATATATGATTAGTTGGCTCTGTAACTTCTAAATGTAGGACCAAATGAAGAACCATAATGACTTCCTCCATGGCAATGTCATACCCAACCCATATCATCATTGAGGTACTCGCAAGATGAAAATTCATCTACCTCTATCCCTTGTGGATGCATCAAGGTCACCCTCTCTAGCAAAAAGGACACCAAAATTTCCCAATTTCTTTAGATGACATGCCCTGCACTTAGTCAATTGATCCTTCATGTTTATTAAAATCCATTCACAACAATTGCAAACTGTAGGTTCCATATAGTCAAATTCATATTTCATTTTCCCTTTGGTAGCGAAATGTGCATCTATGATTCCTATTATGCAAGTTATCATGAACAAAACAATTCTCAGTGGAAGATTGATTACATTCTCTATTAGAATATTTCCACTACTTTTTCTTATTCTTACATAACAGTATTGGGAGATATACTAATTAGTAGTTACACTACCTACCCTTGAACTGGTTAATGAAACTTAGGCTCCCCTCCTTGAGAGCCTAGTTAGAAATTAGATATCCTCCACATAATTAGTAAGGATATGGACACCAACTCATAATAATTTCTCATTTGCATCCCACATCCTTAATCAATGTTTCAAAAACTAAAATTGAGCTCTCATACTCATAATTGAAAAAAAATACATCAAAACCAAGCTCATGAAAGGCCAGTAATGTGTTTGAATCATTGGTTGTTGCCAATATTCTGCTTCATGTTCTATTTCTCTCCAGTCTAAAATCTTGGTGATCAAACAAATTGTAAACATGAAGGACACCACTTATTAGTAACAATGTGATATTATTGCACGATTCCCATAGCAACATGTGACAACTCTAAAGTGTCACAGCTCCCGATATGCATAGGGTGTGACACCTGGAAGGCACATTTTCTCCAACAATATAAGGTTTTAAAATATTTAAAATCATTAATAAAAGTAAAATTAATGACATAAAATTGGAGAGGTGCTTGAGAGCTCTTACCTAGAAGAAATGAGATCAAAAATTGTCCACTAGAGTGCCCAAAATTGCTACATGAAAATCAAGCTACAAATGGGGGATTTTCACTTTAGAGGTTGGTAAAATAAAATGGTAAAATAAAATGACATTTTTTCCTTTTTAAAGTCATGGAAGCATTTTTAAATTAATTTAGTCTTTCATTTTATTTAATTTTCCTTAGTGTACCTCATTTTTATTCAATTTTTAGTATACTTTTGGGCATATATGATGTTTTATTATTATTTAAGTGTATGTATATAACTCGTTAAACAAGGAAACACAATTTTTTGACAAGATCATACTTTTGTCCTTTCTCAAACTCAATAAAAGATCCTCACTAGAGTTTCCTTTCGAATTTTTCAAACTCTCTAAATATCAAAAATCACCAAGATTTACTTTTTTTGGGCTCATTAAAATTTCATATTGAAATAATCATGAACCAGTTACCTTTTGTCCTATTTCAAACTTATTAAACCTCAACAAAAATGTCATAATGGAGTTTTCTTGTTTGTTTCTTTTCACACTCTCTAAACATGAAAATGACATTGTGATATGCCCTTAGACTAATGAAACTTAAACAATGTAAGACACATTTATAAGTTGGAACTGAACCATTCCTTCCTAGGGTTCATTAAAAATACTCCAAAGGCGTTGTATAAAGCGTGAGCTTATATTCCAAGCATATGTTATCCCACTCAAGCTCACTTAAAAATTAAAAGGTACTCACCAGAAATGGTGGGGGCATTTTGGGAAGGGAATATATAAAATATGTACAAATTTTATGGCATCAAGTCACTCTTAAACATGAAACCCTTTCATTCCTTGTGTCAATATTGGTAAATCCACTTATCGCTTATTGAACATATTCCTTTAAAAGTCTTACACTTTGGTATGCCATCCCCTTTTTTAATCAGCCCTACCAAGAAATTTGTCATGTCGTCAATATGTTAAAGATAAGATCAACTTGAGTTAGCTAGTCTTCCATAGTTCTTAAGCCTTATATCATGTCGTCCATCCTTGAGTGAATCCTAAATCACTATATGCTATTTTCTACTTCACATATTTTTACACATTTTATGTCTTTGATGTGGGATACATCAAGTGCCTATTGTGATGCTTGATAGAATTTACTCAAGTACCTTAAGGGCCATTTCCATTATTCGAGATTAATTTTGCATCTCTCAATAGCTTTCATCGTT
>APFE030088626.1:0-15508 GCA_000404065.3 Pinus taeda
TAATCTTTTGAGCATTGGACAGCTCATTGACAAAGGTTACAACGTGTTCTTCAAAGATGATACGTGTACAATCAGAGATATACCTCCAAGTAAGAAGATCATTGCACAGGTGCAGATGACCAGCAATAGAATGTTTCCTCTCAAACTCAAGGCAGATTTGAAGGAAGGAAGAACTATTGCAGCTGTAACACAAGAAGTCTTTCAGGAACAAGTGAAAGATGAGAATTGGTTGTGGCACTTGAGATTTGGACATCTCAATTTCAGAGGCTTGAATCTGTTGCACATAAACGGAATGGTAAAGGGATTGCCATTGATCGAGAAACCGAATAGCCTTTGTGAAGGCTGCATCTTGGGCGAGCAACACAAAGAAAGCTTTCCAACAGGGAAGAGTATAAGGGCAAAAGCAGCCTTGGAAATTGTTCACTCTGATGTGTGTGGACCGATGAAAATACCATCATTTGCTGGAAATAAATATGTTTTAACTTTCATTGATGATTACACCAGAAACACATGGGTGTATATGCTGAAACAGAAGAGTGAAGTGTTTGAGAAATTCCGCCACTTCAAAACTCTTGTTGAGAAACAATGTGGGCATTATATCAAAGTTCTCAGAACAGATAGAGGAGAAGAGTACATCTCCAAAGACTTTCTGCGTTTTTGCAGAGAGAATGGCATACAAAAGCAGTTCACCATGAGGTATACACCTCAGCAAAACGGTGTTGCCGAAAGAAAGAATAGGACCATTCTTGACATGGTTAGAAGTATGCTGAAGGCAAAACACTTACCGTATGAGTATTGGGCAGAAGCTGTCACTTGCGCAGTTTACATCTTGAATAGATGCCCAACTAAAGCCGTCACGAACAAAATACCGGAAGAAGCATGGAGTGGTCAAAAGAAAACTATCACTCACATGAGAGTATTCGATTGTGTACCATATGCACATGTACTGGATCAGCTAAGGAAGAAGCTTGACAATAAGGGGGAGAAGTGTGTTTTTGTTGGCTATTGTGACGAGTCAAAAGCATACAAAATCTATAATCCATCCACCAAGAAATTGATAGTAAGCAGAGATGTGCAGTTCATTGAAGATGAAGCTTGGGATGGAAGCTTAGAGAAGACAGTAAATGTGAAGACAATTGTGTCTCACGAAGAAGAAGAGGAAGGGACAACAACAAGTAATCCTTCCTTCGTGGCTCCTCCTCCATGACAACAAGTACAACAAACCACACCACAAGCTGGAATTCGAACAGCCTTGAGAAATCAAGGAAGTGCTTCTTCAAGCACACCACAGGGATCAGAAATACCCTCAAGTTCGGATGGAACACCAAGAAGACCAAGATTCAGAAATCTGAATGAGATTTATGAACAAGGAGAGGTAAGTAACAATACCGGTCTGAATTCATTATTCGCTTTGTATTGTCATGTTGATGACCCAGTTCATTTTGAAGATGTTGTAAATGAAGATAAATGGATTGGAGCAATGAATGAAGAAATTGGTGCAATTGAGAAGAGTAAAACATGGGAGCTAGTGGACCTCCCTGAAGGAAAAGATGCCATTGGAGTTAAGTGGGTCTATAAGACCAAAAACAATGCTGAAGGCAAGATCGACAGACATAAAGCAAGACTTGTTGTGAAAGGCTACAAGCAGCAACAAGGCAAAGACTATGATGAAAACTTTGCACCAATAGCAAGGATGGAAACAGTCAAAACAATGTTGTCTATTGTGACACAGCAAAAATGGAAGATTTATCAGATGGATGTTAAATCTGCATTCCTGAATGGAGTGTTAAAAAAAGAGGTTTATGTTGAACAACCTCCAGACTATGAAGTTGAAGGCCAAGAGCATAAAGTCTGCAAACCGAAGAAGGCTCTTTATGGGCTGAAGCAAGCTCCAAGAGCATGGTACAACAGAATAGATGCTTATCTGATTGAGAATGGGTTCGATAAGTGTGATGGTGAACCCACACTCTACATAAAAGAGAATGACGGTAAGATTCTTATTGTTGTTTTCTATGTAGATGATTTGATTTTTACTAACAATGATGCTACTCTCATTGCTGATTTTAAAGTAGTCATGAAAAGTGAATTTGAAATGACTGACTTAGGCTTCTTAAAATATTTTCTTGGAATTGAAGTAGACCAAAGTGAAAATGGTGTTTTCATTTCTCAAGTTAAATATGTAGAAGCAGTGTTGAAGAGATTTAACATGCAGAACAACAAGGCAGCTGTGACTCCAACTGTAATGGGGTTGAAATTGACCAAAGAAGACAGCAGGAAGGATTTTGATCCAAAATTGTACAAGAGCATAGTTGGCAGCCTTATGTACTTGACCACAACTAGGCCGGACATTATGCACGCTGTGAGTTTAATCTCCAGATTTATGGAAAGACCGAAAGAAACTCATTGGCATGCAGCCAAGAGGGTTCTAAGGTATGTGAATGGAACGAAGGGGTTTGGTATTTTATACTCCTCTTCTGAAAGTTTCATGTTGACAGGCTACACTGATAGTGATTGGGCTGGAAGTGTTGATGATAGGAAAAGCACATCGGGATATGTGTTTCATATGGGATCGGGAGCCATTTCATGGGCTTCCAAGAGCAACCAGTTGTGTCTTTGTCAATAGCAGAGGTAGAGTATGTGGCAGCAACAACAGCAGCATGCCAGACAGTGTGGCTGAGAAGAGTTCTCAGAGATTTGTGTCATGAACAAGAAAAGGGCACAACCATTGACTGTGACAATAGCTCAGCAATAGCATTGTCTGAAAACTCTGTTTTTCATAAAAGGACAAAGCACATAGACACCAAATTCCACTTCATACATGAATTGGTTAACAATGGTGAGATTGTTTTGCAACACTGCAGAACAAAGGATCAGTTAGCTGACATCTTGACAAAACCATTGGGAAAGAAAAGTTTTGATCATTTCAAGAAATGGCTGGGTATGCAGAAAAACCCAGCAGTTGAAATTAAGGGGGAGTGTTGGAAATTAATTCCAACTGCAGTAACAGTTGAACAGAAATCGCAAATCACGTCTCATCGCAAATCGCATTAATTCAGTCGTCTGTCCTCCGCACTGCGACGCGATGCGATGTGATCATGGATCGCAGATTGCAAACCTTAAGTCGTTGGGCATTAAGCTCTCCGCTTTTGTTTTCTGCGATTGCGATACTGCGATGCGATATTATCGCACATCGCAGATCGCCCATTTCTCACCTCTTCTCCTGATAAAGTTTTGTGATGCGATCCCGCCGCTCATCTGCTGATTCGACGACCCATATTTGTTCCCGTCAAATGCACGTCACCACCATACTGCATTTACGCATTTTACTTGTTTGTGTTCCCAAGGAAGAAAGTTGGCTTTGCGCCATAACTGATCACCAAGAGCATTAAAGAAAAGCATGGCCGAGAAGGAAAGAACTAGCCTCGAGCCGGCCACAGCATTTATCAGTTACGGGTTTCCATACAACCGACTCAAGAATTACAGCTGAGACTCTGTCAGAGAGTTAAAGCGGTTGATGGACTGTTATGACCCCTAATGCACTATATATGTGTAGACACAACAGTGTAGATATATACACAGAGAGTTAGAGCAAAGAAGATAGATAAGAGGAAATGCACAGCAGTGCAGAGAAAATTCCTTTTGTTTTGGAACTGAAGCGTTCATGTTGTAATCCCTCTGTTCAGAGGAAGACTATTTTGTAAACAACAATTTTTTTTTAATACAAGCTTTAATTGTGTATTAAAGATCATGTATTGAAACAGAGTGTCGTTCTCTGTTCTGTTCTGCTCTGTGTTTGTTTTTTTTGGAATTTTAGCAGAAAATTTTCCAACAGAAGTGACATTGGTCTGACCAACTATTTTCACAATTTTGAGTGTGTGTTAGAACTGGTCATTCCAATAATACACAATTTTGTAGGATATCATGAAGCCATGACACTGAAGATGGCATCAAAAGAGCTACAACAAAGATTAAAGGATGATGGAAAACAAGGTTAAAATTTGTGTGAGTTTGTGGAATAGACTCATGATCATGGTGTATTATGAGTCACATATTGTAATTAGAGAAAATCTACATGTCATATATTGTCTTGTAATGGTTAGTTGTGGTCCTTGAAATGTTTTATGTACCTATGTAAGACGCAAATAGGCATGCATACCCGTTGTTATGTGTTCCCTTTCTTAGAGAATCTTAACACCATGGAAGAGTATGTCATGTGGAATGGATACAATTGGGTGGGGCATATTGGTTTTAGACTCCATAAGTTGAAATTTTGTATCTAGGGAGTTCATCGTGAGGTTGTATGAACCATGTATGTGAAGGACTTCCCAATAGACTAGCGGTTGTAGCGGTTGGAAACCCATAGATTAGGGTAGATGATTGTTCCTTTATATGGACATCAACAATTGAATGAACAAGGTACAAAGTGTAATTACGAGACTCGACCAGATGTAGATCTTGCATATTGATAGCTGGACAAGTAATCACTAAGGTGGAGAGCTGCATATTGATAGCTGGACAAGTAATCACTAAGGTGGAGAGTTGGAAAATATAATTCCTACTTGTCTGAGTTGTGACTTTTTATGTAAAGGAGCCTCTTCCTATTCTATAGGAGTGGTTATATCTATATGTCCCTAGTTTGGTGTGCGGTTGAGATATTCTCTCAACCAACTTATTGTGTGTCCAAGATAGTTTCCCTATCTTGAAACATCACTTCTTGTATATATGTAATATTTTCAAACACCACTTCTTATATGTATATAATATCATATCTGATAAATGAAGATAATTTACATCATCAAATTTTATCTATTTAATCAATAGATAAATATTTTGTTAAAATTGTGAAAAAGTTAATCTATCCTCAACACCATTTTTACATAGTATAATCTTAATTATTGAAACAGTGTAAGCCAACGGCCTTTGAGAACGCTGAGTTTATTTAGATAAAAGATAACACATATGTCAAATGGAAAAACAGTTAAATCAATAAGTAAATATTTTATTAAAATTGTGAAAAACTTAGACTGGCCACATTTTAGGATAGTATAATCCTAATTATTGAAACAGTGTAAGCACACAGCCTCTGAGACAATATAACGCTGTAAAGACAATTCAAATATCTAACACAATTCTTTGATCTCAATCAAGCATATGTGTAATCTATATGTGATTTTTTCAAATTTGGTGAGAGGTGTTTGCATACTAAAAATTCTCGAGAGCATTCAAGCTGTCTCCCACACAATCCTGATAAATGAATTGCATAAGTGGGCAAATCGATTTTCTGTCTAACACCGAAAACTAACGCTCGCATAGAATCAAACTAACTATTTTATATATATATAAAAGACATAAATTCTTGACATGATGTCCAGAAATATCCCCGAGCAATATTTATTTAGTTTGTAAGATGCCTACAGAATGCCGGGATTTATTTAGTTTGTAAAGTGCATACGGGATGCTTAGCCCAACAGCTCAATAGGGCATGAAAATGATATGGTTCAAAGGGAGATCATACACTATGGAACATGTAGGGCACTACATCAATGACTCAGCCCAATGTATTGCAGGCCCGCTGCGTGAAGCCCAAACGATTCTTTTCTCTGTCATACAATATATAGAAGTTGTTCTGCTGAATGTTTCCTATGAGAACGGCAGGTCCATGAACAAAAGTGGCACCATTCATCGCCAAGCAGAACGTATCAGCACTACCAGAAGTTGCAGAAGAGAAACTATTCTCACTAGGAACTACCATGTCTGAGCCACCCTTGAAATGAAATGCAAATGTAGGCCACTGAAAATTCTCTAAACCAGACACATTGTAACACAAGTCTTCAACTCCAGGAGCTCTTCTATATCCAATTTGAGAAGCAAACTCACCTGCAATCTGGTTATAAATTAAATCAGGAAAGATAGTGTATGAAGCGCCTGAATCTATTATGGTTCCACCATTGCCTTGGCTGTCAAATGACAATAAATTGGAGGGCAGCGTCCAGCGCTTTCCACCAATGCTCACCGCTTCGAGGCCAAGGTAGTAATAATGAGAGGAAGCCGAAGGGTTTACTGGGTTGAAGAGAAGGGGAGTGTAAGTCAAAGGCATATCCCTGGGAACCGCCTTGTTACCCATCACTATCTTGCTGTTGTTGTTCACATAGTCAAGGCAATACCCAAATTTATCACCAAAAAGAGGACCAAGCTGGGAAGGCATAGACAGTCCTCCTCTGCCAAATCCTGCAATACCAGCAACCTGGTTCGAAATCCCTGAACATCCTATTGCGAAGTGCTTTATTTTTCGCCTTCTTCCATCTTCCAGTGGCAAAGTCAAGGTGTCACTGAGTAGACGCCCCGTCGCATTTCCCTTGCCATAGGTAAGGCTAAAATGTGGACAAATCCGCGAGCACTTCTTGAAGCTTTCGACGCAGCCCCAATTCTCGCACAGTTCTTTGCACTTCGGATCTGCGCACTTTATAGGCGCATGAGAGGATGACCTTCTTGGATAAAAAGCTGTGATGTATCCACTGCAATCGTTGCATGTATAATTTGTGGTGCAGGGTGCCCACACCACATCACTTCCCGTGTCCATGTTGAGCAATAGATCCTGTGGAGGAGTACCCACCGACAATTTGATGTAATACCCTATGGAGTCGCTGGGATAGTAGAGAGGCTCCTTCACAGTGATCTTCTTTGTAGACCCGCTCTTCACCCTCATCTTCATGTGGAGGGTCATGGAAACTCCATCAATTTCAAGCTTATTCTCTTCAGATAATGTTGCAGAGAGTTGCAGTGGGAGGACAATCAGGAACATCAGCTTTACCTTGGAGGCCACCATAGTGCGAGTTCTTAGGTATAGCTAATCGGGGAAGAATGGGATTTAAGTGGGCACTGCGAGTAATGACTATTAATAGAAAACCTCGAATTATCGTACAGTTGATTAGAGATTAAATATTAAGATTAGGTGTGTGATGCCGATGTCCAATAATAAGATTCGGTGTGTAATGGGATGTCCAATACTAGGATCACGGGTATAATGCCTATGTCCAATAGCCTCGTAATAATTAACTTGATGAGAAGGGTAAATAGTGATCTAAAGCGTGTAATACAGATGTCACTCAATGTTCGATGTTCGTTGCCCCCAATAAAGTAAAAGTAAACACTAAAGTAAATATTGATATGCATGTTGTCCGCAACATAGGAATTGCCATCCATTAATTTGCAGTGTGGACCATTGGAGGACACCCATTATCATTTGAACATCTGTGATTGATTGATTTAACCCGTTATTTGGATAATACTGTTTATATAACTTTCCTGCTTCCGGTTTATCGATATTTTTTTTCTTTTATAAAATGGGAAGATAAGGTTTTAAACATAATTTTTTTTTATAAAATAGTAAGAGAAGGTTTTAAAAATATATGTTTTTTTTAAAGTAAACTTATTCTAACTTGTGAAATCAATAATGGATCATTATTATTGCTCGTTACTTTTTAATGTAAATTGTCAAATGAATAGTGCAGTCCTTATCATTGGCTGCTATTTTTTAATGTAAATGGTCAGATCAGGAGTGAGACTATTATTATTGGCTCATATTTTAATATAGTTATTCATTATCTTTATTCAAAATGAAGCACACTATTTGGAATAATTTACTAATAGACTAGTCTTTCGAATTTTGAATAATTGTATTTCATTCTAAGTGAAATAAAAACTATTATAATTATATTTGGTGTAGTTTTAATAATTTATGTAAATATATAATTTTTCGGTCTATTTTCTAATTAATTTTATTTAAAATTTAAAAAAAAATTGTTGGAATGATATATTTGATATTAATCTCTATAAACTCAATATTTGAGGGTTTTTAATGACTGTGAATTTATTTCTATATTAAAATATATATATTAAAACAATTAAAAAAAATAAATCAAATAAAATAAAGGAAAAGAATTAAAGAAATTAAGCATTGCTATATTTTAATTTTGAAAATAATAATTAAATTAAGTTGTTACTTTATATATATTATTGGATTAGAGACTTTTTTTAAAAATTGAAATATATATTTTTAATGTAAAGATGAATACTATAAAATGTTATCTTTTTTTTTCAAATTATAAACAATTTTTTCATTGTTTTGGTCATAAACATAGGAGAGATGAACTTTTCCATGTACTTGACAGATCATCATGAATGGCATCCCAAAATCCTTTTAGTGTAGTGTGATTAGTACTAAGCTAGTACTAAATATTTTATTGTTGGAATGGAAATTTAGATAGGAATGAAGGAAGGTGCATCAATGGTTGGTTTTTCAATCATAGAACATTGGTTACAATGATTTTATAACATGTTTTGGTGTTGAATATGTACATAGTTAGAAAGCATTACAACCCCAACATGTTCTTAAATGAAGCAATTTAGGTTTGACCCACACAAAAGAAGGTTAATTCTACATCTTCTAGTTAGTAACCTTCTAGTTAGTAGTTTTCTTCGTGCTTTTATGGTATGGGATTCATTTGGTTTCATCTTATATATGCACTTGTGGTTGGTTCAATTAACTTTTCTAAATTCTTTGGTAACGGGTGGATTTTGGGAAGAAAATATTGCTCCTTTCCATCCTCGAATTATGGTTTACATGCTCTCCTTATGTAGCAAAGCCCATTCACTCTTGCTAGTTATGTTCCTTAACATGGGAACCATCCCATCTATTGGTAGCAATGGTCCTAATTTTCCTTTCCTGAGTCAAAGATTTTCCTTTACTAGGATGGTTGGAGAGCATTTTAGACCTTGAGTAATAAGAATGCGAATCCCTTACCCGTGGAGGTTTCGTTGACACATTGTTACAATATTACCACGTAAATTCTTTGTGTTTTCTTGTGTGATTTAGTTTCCAATTTCTGTTCATTTCTTTATTATATTAATAATTTAATGGGATCAAATACCAACAAGTGGTATCTGAGCTCTAAGTTTGTGAGAGTCATGAGGTAGTTGTAAGGCAAAATTTGAAGCCTGAAGCAAGAGATAAAGAATTCTACTACCACAGAGAGACTGAGCTAGAGGAAGCATTTTTTGAAAGGGTTGGGGCTTTGTCTAGAACACTCAAAATAGTAACTGATCAAAGTAGAGGGAATGTGATTCTATTTGGAGCCACCGCCTGCATAGAAGTGTAGATGGAAAATTATTTTTTCAAAACTGTTTGAAAGGCCAAGCCAGACCCACCAAGTCATGAAAAAAGGAGTCAAGAAAGCCTACTGATTGAAGAAGTAGTCGTTGTTCAATTTTGTTTTTTAATTGGAGTGTCGAATGAAAGGAAGGAGAAGTCCATAGTATACCTGTTTGGGAATCACCCATAAAATATCACCACCACAACATTTGTGAAGCTACACCAAAGAAATCCACAAAATAAACGGAGCAACCACTAGAGATATGAAGCTACACCAAATAAAGTTGCAAAACAAAAGGAGGAGCTGCAACAATTTTCCCTTTTCATTAGACAGTGAGAAATTCGACATAATGAAAAAGGAGTCTTGGAACTGAGAAAATAGAGTATGTATTTTTTTTTTACTTGGAAGATTTTTTCATTGTTAATTTGATATCATTGATGATATTTTTTCTTTAAGGATTCGTTGTTGGGTTTCTTTAAAAGAAAACATGGTTTCTAGAAATTGCCTTTTTGTGGAAGAAGAATTATTTTTTTGGTGGTAATTTTTTTTTCACTTTTTGAGTGAAGAAGGGAATTAAAAACCTTGTTGGAAAAACCCAAATGAAAAAGAGGTTGAAAATTTAATAGAGAGAAACACTAGTTGAAAATTTCAAAGAAGAAAGTAGAAACTTTTATTTTGAAACAAGGTGGCTAGAAACTGAGCAAAAACCCTGAGTAAAAGAAGATTTTCGTGAAAGGACCCAATCATTAATAAAATGAATTTTGAAAGATCCTATGTAGGAAGAAAATGGCTAAAATGACTAATGTTAAGTTTGAGGTGGATAATTTCATTGGTAAAAACAATTTTACATTGTGGAAACTGAAGGTGAAAGATTTGCTACTGCAACAATGGTTGCACAAAGCATTAGATGGGGTTAGATAAAAGCTTGATGACATTACATATTTGGAATGGGAGGACTTGGATGCTCGATATCTCAATACCATCAAGTTGTGCCTTGTAGATAAATTTCTCTTCAACATTGTTGAAGAATCCTAAGGAACATGTTTGTGGGGAAAATTGGAAACGTTGTATATGACCAAGTATTTAACCAAAAGAATTTATTTGAAGAGGAAGTTGTATAGCCTTTGAATGAAGGAGGGTAGTAAAATTGAAGAATACTTAAATTATTTAATACATGTTTTTTGCAGTTATCAGATATGGATGTTAAATTTGAAGAAGAAGATAAATATATTACCTTGCTATGTTCTTCTTGTGAGTCTTGGGATCAGTTTGTGACTTCTATCAGTTTGAGCACAAATGAGTTCTTAGAATTTGATTATGTTCTTAGAGCTCAATTATATGAAGAAGTACGGGGGAAGTTAGAGAAAACCCAAGAAGTTCTTCCAGATCAAAGTCAAGGGGTAAGAAGTGCAAGTCCAATGTTGGTACTTCAACAAAACAAGGAAACACAAGAAGGTTGTTGGAAAAGAAAGGAGTCTATTGAAAACCAAAAGAAGGAAGAAAATCAAGTTGAATCCGGTATGATTGATGAATTTTTATGTGTTGAATCAAGTAGGATAGATGAATCTTTACCTATTTGCAACATTTCTGATCATTATGAAGATTGGTTGTTAGATTCTAGTGCTTCTCATCACATGAGTCTGCACATAAATTAGTTCACTTCATATCAATCTATGAATGGTAGTTCTGTGTTTATGGGTAGTAATTGATGTTGTCAAATTGTTGGCATCATAAATGTCAGAATTGAAATTTATGATTATATAATTAGAATATTGGTTGAAGTTAGACATGTACTTGAGTTGTAAAAAAAAATAAAAAAATGGGAGTATTAGACTTGGAAGGTTAGATGTTTAAAGGTCAAGTTGGAGTGTTGAAAGATTCAAAGGGTGCTCTCATTATTATGAAGGCAAAGAATATCAGAAACATTTACAAACTTAAACGAAGTACTCATGTCAGTGAGGCAATGAATTTATCTGAGAAGGAAGAAGAAGATTTTCACCTATGACATCAGTGGTTAGGTCACATGAGCGAGAAAGACCTTCAAGTATTGATGAATCGCAAATTACTTCCTAATTTAAAATCATTTAGTTTGGATTTTTACAAAAATTATGTATACGGAGAAAAATATAGATAAATAATTAACGTTGGTAGTCATAATAGTAAAGGAATTTTGGACTTTATTCATTTTCATCTTTGGGGACCATCTCCTATAGTATCTTATGGACGTGCATATTACTCCATTACATTTATTGGTGATTACTGTAGGAAAGTATGGGTTTATATGTTAAAAATAAAGCCTAATTTATTTCATGGTTTTAGACAGTTTAGAGTAATTGTGGAAAACAAAACATGCAAAATGATTAAATATTTAAGAACTTACAATGGTAGTGAATTTACTTCCTTATAATTTGAAAAATATTGCAAGGATGAAGGGATTGTTAGACATAAAACTATTTTCTATACTCCTCAAAAAAATGGTGTTGTTGAATGTATTAATTGGACTCCTATGGAGAGAGTAAAAAACATGATCAATAATGCTAACCTACAGAAGGATTTGTGGGCAGAAGTAGTGTCCACTATTGGTTATTTGGTAAATAGATCACCTTTAGTTGCTACTAATTGTAAAATTCCTAAAGAAGTTTGGTCGGCTTATTCTTGTGATTATTCATATTTAAGGCCTTTTTGTTGTAATGTCTATGCTCCTATTTCAAAAAACCATTGTTCTAAGTTAGTCCCAAAATAAAAATGTTATGTCTTTGTTGGATATGACGACGTTGTGGAAGGATACAGGTTGTTGGATCCTTCTTCTCATAAGATAGTCATTATTGGAGATGAATATTCTCTTCTAAAATTAGATGTTAAAAAAATTCAACATGAACATGCATCACTGAATCAACAAGTTCAGTTGGAGACTCAAATTTTTTCTGAAAGTCAAAAAGAAGAAGCGAATTTTGAAGTAAAAGGTGGAGAATATGTAAAGGAAATTGTAGAAGTTCAAGAACCAATTCAGCAACCAGTCACTTTAAGGAGGTCTACAAGAGAAAGAACAGTACCCAAAAGGTATGGATATTTTGTTTACTCTATTGCATTGATTACTAAAGATGGGGAATGTTCTTGTTATCAGGAAGAAATGGATGATGGGAATAGTAAAAAATGGAAGAAGTCCATGGATGGGGAAATGGATTCCTTAGCCAAGAGCAAAACTTGGGATCTTGTAGAACTTCCTATAGAGAGAAGTGTTATCAGATCCAAATGGGTCTTCAAATTGAAGTGAAATGTTGATGTAAATATTGAAAGATATAAGGCAATGTTGGTAGCAAAAGGGTATTCTCAAGTATAGGGTATTGACTTTCATGAGATTTTTTCACCAGTCATAAAACATGTTTCTATTCATAGTATGTAGCACTAGCTACATTACTTGATCTTATGTTAAAACAGTTAGATGTTTAAACATATTTTCTTCCTGGAGATTTCGATGAAGAGATTTATATGGAACAACTAGAAGGTTTTGTATAAGGTTGCAAAAAAAATTAGTTTGTAAGCTTAAGAAATCATTGTATGGCCTGAGGCAGACTCTAAGGAAGTGGTACAAGAATCTTCTCCTTCATGGTGAGCCATAACTTCACTAGATGTGAGTATGATCATTTCGTATACTTTAAAAATTTTAAATGGCATATTCATTATCTTTGTTTTGAATGTTGATGATATGATTATTGCAAGAAAAATCAATGGAAGAGATCAATAGGTTAAAGGCTCAACTTTCTAAGACATTTGGTGTGGAGGATCTTGGAGCTGCGAAACATATTTTGGGCATGGAGATACACAGAGACAGGAAAAATGGAAAGTTCAGGTTATCACAGCATAAGTATGCGGAGAAAATACTTGCAAAGTTTGGTATGGACAATGTGAAACCTGCCATTGTTCCTTTAGCTTCTCACGTTAAAATTTGTTTGAGTTTGAGTGCTGGAACTGATGAAGAAAATAAGTCTATGTCTCATGTACCATATGAAAATGCGGTAGGTAATTCGATGTATGCAATGGTATCTACAAGACCTCATATTTCACATGGAATTGGAGAAGTTAGCAGGTTCATGGAAAATCGAAGAGAAGCACATTGGCAAGCAGTGAAATGGACGCTTCGGTATTTGAGAGGCATAAGTGACTATTGTATCATCTTTAATGATAGTGGAGATTTAGTGTGGAAATATGTGGATGTTGATGATGTAGGTGACTTGGAAAAAAGGAGATCTATTATAGGATATGCCTTTACTCTTGCAGGTGGAGCAATTAGTTGGATGTCAAAGCTTCAATAAACAATTATTTTGTCTACTACTAAAGCATAGTATATAGATGCTTCAGACGCTTGTAAAGAGGCAATCTGGTTAAAAGGTCTACTTGATGAGCTTGGAAGGACAAGGGAGAAACTGAATGTATTTTCTAACAGTCTGATTGCTATTCATTTTGATACAAATCCAACATATCACAACAAGAATAATCACATCTATTTAAGATGCCATTTTGTAAGACATGTGATTAATGGTGGTAAAGTATACCTCAAGGAGCTCCACACATAGGAGAATTGTGTAGATATGTTCATGAAGCCAATATCAGTGGAGAAGTTGTGATGGTGATTGCTTTCTCTTGGCTTACAGAAAAGATGATGAATGGGCATGGGAAAGGGATTAGGAAAATTGTTGTCAAGATCGAGATTGTTAGGAATGACAACAATTATTATTAAATGTAATTATCTTAATAAATCTAGATTTACGATTGAGACAGTTGCATAACCATAAGGAGTTATGTAATGAATTTTTTCATATTAAATTGATGATTTCCTAGGAGGATGGAGAGTAATTTTGGACCCTGAGCAATAATAATTCCAATCCATTGCCCCGTGGAGGTTTCCTTGACACACTGTCAGGTTTTGAGCATGTAAATTCCTTTTGTTTTCTTGTGTGATTTAGTTTCCAATTTATGTGCATTTCTTTCTTACTTTTATAGTTTAACGAGCTCAAATACTAGCATGCGCAACTATCTTTGTAATTTTAAATCCACCAAAAAGTTGAAGTCAGCTCCCCACATTAGTCGAAGTTAGATTGGTCAACGATTAACATGGAAAATTCCTTCAATTGGCATAGTTGGTAGTCGACTAAGTCAATCAATATACTAGGTTAAATCCTTAGTCAAGACTTGGATTTAACTAATGGTGAGTTGAATTTAGATTTTTAAAGGCTAAACTTGGAAACTTCCTTCAATTGGCATAGTTGGTAGTCGATTAAGTCGATGAGTACGGTAGGTAAAATCATCAATCAAGACTTGGATTTGACTAATCATATTTTGATTACAAGATTTGATATTAAAACTCAAGCAAAGTTGGTGTCAAAGTTTCTTCATATTGCATGAAGCACGCTTTCAAGAAATTCATAATACTTTTTGTTTGGGAGAGAAAATTTTGTTGATATATCGATATCACATTACGCATTTGTCAAAGGGATCTATGGTCAACTTCACCAGTCGATCAGTCAGTAGCCAATGATTTTTGTACAACATGTACTAGCTTTGTCAAATGTATTTTTCTAAGCTCGATCCTCTTGTCGATTTCTCCATAGTTTACTTCTTCTCAACTACCTTTTATTTAACAATCAACAATTTCCAATGTGAACCAACAAACACAACTTATTTAGACATATCAAACGCAAGTATTGTGCACTATAGACTAATTCTATGTATATTTCCTTGGTTATCCACTGCTAGATGTTTATCGATAATAAAGAAAAATCAATGTAGTTGATAAATACTTATCCCAAAAAAATCCTCCAACATTGTCTCCAACCAATATGTCCATGATAATTGAGATTCATGATATTTTGAATGCAAGTGTCCATGCTAATTGAGATTCATGATATTTTGAATGCAAGTGTCCATGATAATTGAGATTCATAATATTAGGAATGCAAGGAAATGATGATATTTTGGAGAATGAGTATTTATCGATCAACATAAGGACTGATGAAAGACCATTATGTTAATATCCATTTATTTCTTTGCAGACAATTCAAGGGAGATTGCATTGTATGGGTTTAACATCTCCTTGAAGCCATTATTGAGCTTCGACCAATATAGATCCATCTTAGTCATGGTTATGGAAAACACAGAGAATGGTCAAATATCTTGAGGTACAGGCCTATATTCTAGTGAAAAGGTTGAAGAAAGGTTTTCTCCTTGAGATATTAGATTCCTATTTGTACTTCTTAGGTATGTAAGGAAGATAAGTCTATATCAATGTTATATGTACACATGAAAATTAATTAAATCTACAATACTAGGACTACTTTAAATGCTTTAACCATATATAT
>APFE030088634.1:0-16626 GCA_000404065.3 Pinus taeda
GGATCAGTCTTGTATTCAAGGAGATTTCTCGTCAGAATTTTGTTAAGATCTGAAACTTACTTCTTAGTACTGTAGATATTTCCCAAACCTGATGTTTTTCCATTTTTTTTTTAGACTATCTGCAATGGTTTTACAGGAGAAGTTCTTGTTGAGTTTCAACTATTGTTTGGCAGAGAACTTATCATAGCAGATTTCTTGTGACTGCTAGCCTTTCTCTTTTTCTGCATTAATTGTATTACATTTGGATCAGTCTTGTATTCAAGGAGATTTCTCGTCAGAATTTTGTTAAGATCTGAAACTTACTTCTTAGTACTGTAGATAT
The DNA here is from genome assembly GCA_000404065.3 of Pinus taeda. NCBI lineage: Eukaryota > Viridiplantae > Streptophyta > Pinopsida > Pinales > Pinaceae > Pinus > Pinus taeda. Next base: position 323 of record APFE030088634.1, read on the forward strand.
TTCCCAAACCTGATGTTTTTCCATTTTTTTTTTAGACTATCTGCAATGGTTTTACAGGAGAAGTTCTTGTTGAGTTTCAACTATTGTTTGGCAGAGAACTTATCATAGCAGATTTCTTGTGACTGCTAGCCTTTCTCTTTTTCTGCATTAATTGTATTACATTTGGATCAGTCTTGTATTCAAGGAGATTTCTCGTCAGAATTTTGTTAAGATCTGAAACTTACTTCTTAGTACTGTAGATATTTCCCAAACCTGATGTTTTTCCATTTTTTTTTTAGACTATCTGCAATGGTTTTACAGGAGAAGTTCTTGTTGAGTTTCAACTATTGTTTGGCAGAGAACTTATCATAGCAGATTTCTTGTGACTGCTAGCCTTTCTCTTTTTCTGCATTCGTTAGCTTAGATTTAACTCTCATTGTTGAAGATCCACTTACCAACTTTTCTCCTTGTTCTCATCTGGCGAGTTCAGGTCTCATTTGCATTTGAAATAAATTTTCCAAATCTCTGTTAGCAATCTCATCTGCCATATTTTTGTTGTGCTCTCATCATAATATCTTTGCTCACTTCAATTGTCTAAGACAAGTGAAGGTATCTTGAGAAAACTCCATTGTTAAAGGCATTTGAGATACTGATCTAACATCTAATGTAATTTCATTGTTCTTGTTTCACTGAGTAATCTTACGAATTGCTTCATTTGAATCATAAGCTAATAATATTGTGCTCTTAATTGATTATTTTAATTATAAATTTTCTCTATTGAAGCACTTTGAAATATTAAATCTCATTGAAGCATTGCATCTTCATTTGCATCTTAGTCCTAGATTTGCATCCTTAAAAGCTACCTCCAAGCATAAGCTTGGTTGATAGAGAGATAGGGCAACCTTCTCCATTATTCAGTTTGAGGAAATTGACCCTTTGGCAATGGTGAAAACAAGTGACCTTGTAGTTCTCTTGTGGGCAATCCCTTGTAGGAACGGAGGCACTTGGGTTGATATAAGTCTTGGATAGGCATCGTTAATGAGGCCTTAGCCTCCTTCCCCAACACTTCTCTCAACAACCTTGCCTAAGACATGCTTCAAAATAATTGAGGAGAGGGTCTGTTGAAGTTTCTAAGTCTACTTAGCTAGAAACCCTCCATGCACTTTATCTAATTTATTCCTACCTACTTGTTCTGTTACTTAACAAGTTATTTACAATGTAAATACTGAAAATAAACACTAGTGCAAGCTCAGCATATTACAGATCAACAACTAAAGGAAACAGAAACAATCACACCATATGACACCATTATTTTTGGCCCAATGTCCTCAGAAAAACCCAATGTGGAATAACCAGTGCAACTATCTAAGGGTTTTCTTATTAAGCAATATCAGAGTACAATCTGGGTGTCAAAATTGGCCTACCCAATAGAGAATTTCCTTGGCAATAATACCTCTCTGTTTTTGACAAATCTTCTCGTTGAAACCCCAGATAATCCTTCCAACAGCTACTCAGCACCAATCTGCCCTAGAAACCCTAACGTTAGCTTCTCTCTAGACTACGTCAGCCCCTCTCTGCCCAGCGCTAGCCCTACATCACCCTGGATGGGTCAGTGAGAGCCTTAGGAGGCCCTGCGTCAACCCACTGGCCCTTTGCATCAGTAGTGCTGGCCTCTCTAAGGCTTTGCGTAGCTCCCGACTACCTTTGTGTGGCCCTGCATGAGCCCTGGATGGCTCTGCATCACTCTCCCCGGCTACCACGTTGCTCTCCCAACACTATCTTTGCCTCTCTGCCTTTGTACTCAATGCCCCTCAGTTGCAACTCTCGATCACTAATTCTATCTCTCTTAGCAAACCCCACTCTAGAGAATAGAATCACTGATCACTCTGGTGTACTCTCTAAGTGACCTTCAAGCCCCCTCTTATAATTTTCTCGTTGACATATCAACGGCCAAGATTAAGTCCCTAATCAACAGCTAAGATTAGATTTGGCTTGATCCACGTCTTTTGGACTATTCTAACATAGTTTTATATTAATCCACATTAATATTTTAACTTCCCTAATTTTAGACTTAGGGACTACATTAAAAATATTAATTATTTTAATATCTCATGAACTGTTTAGAATTTGCCCAAACTCTTTCTGGGTATTGGAGATCTCATGTGCCCCAACCTCTCCACCAAATTTCGTAGTTAGAGCACATCCGATTCTACCACAAATCAACAAGGTCTTCACCATAGATTAGGCATATAATTAAAAGTAGCCAAGATCCTGCATCTCACATAGATAGATCTTGCATTTCATCCTTTGCATTTCAATTGATTATCAAAAATTGGATTTGTGAGCTCATTTTATACTTGCAAGTTTTACAATTGTTGCACTTGTTATTTTCAAGCTTGTAATCTATTTTACATTGTTCTTACTTGAAAGTTGAAATACAAGTCACATCTATCTTGCAAGTTCATCATTTATTGCTCATAATTGTAATTGTTGATAGCCTATTGATTTCCTATACTAACATTTCCTTGTAGCATTGCCAATCTTGTAGCTAATATCATTCCTTTGCAAGTGCTCTTTAATTCATACTTTGAGCATTGTTATTAAGGCACTAATCTCCCTCCTCACTATCTCATTTAATGTTGCATTCATCAAATCTATATTCACATTGCTCAACAACTAAACTTGCTATTTAAACCTAAAATCAAGCTGTCTCGAGAGGTAATTGCCTTGTCCTGGATCTCCTATAACTTGTTTCAACGAGTTTTCCTTAGGTTTCATCTTTTTAGGGACTACCCCTTATAGCTTGCCTAGGAGAGAGCTTAAACAGAGTGAGTAGAGAATAGGTGATAGCCCCTGCTCTGAGTGTTGTGCAATAAGAATATACCGTGTGGGGTTGGAAACATTTCCCACATTTAGGTATACATTTTAGGCAACAACAATATTTTCTCAATAACCAAGGATATTTAGGACAAATTTAAAGTATGGTGGCCTCATTAACAATTCCATCCTAAATGGAAAAATAAGTCAAGGAACAATTAAGCTTACTAGATGAAGTTAATTTTAGAATACAACTAATTTCCACAAAGCATGAAAACATTTTACATGATTACCGTGGAAGAATTTGTAACATAAAATTGACATATCCAAGTTGTGATATTCCCACTTAGCAACATTGATAAGAGAAATATCAATTTTTGGCCAATTTTGAATTAATTCGCATTAGCACTTAGGAAGAGTGGGTTTAGAGGCCCCACATGTATTTTTGATCAAATGTGAGTCCAACCATTAGAGGATGGAGGATAAAATTGAGCCACTAGAAGTACATGGGGGCCACTCATCGAGAATTGCAGCCCACATGGGCAACACGTTCTCATTGGAGCGAAGTTGGTGGGGGAAAGTCGCGCTGGGACCACATGGACATCTTGAAGGCTCTTTGATAAAAAGAGAAAGAGACACTCATTTTGGTCATTCATTCATCTTTGAGAAAATTGTCTTTGACATAGCATGCTTGAGTGGAAGCAACCTCTGCAAGTGTTATTTAGCACACAAGTGTTTCCAAGCGGAAATCTTAACCCTTTCTTCAGTGGACTTCGAGTGTTAGCCCATGGTTCCATCTATTCCATTTCGTATTAGCAACAGGGATTGCACAATTCTTGGAGGAGGCATGCTGGGAGGTTGAGGAGTGAAGTGATTTTGGGGTTGAGACTTGAGATGGAGTCCAGGGAGTTACTTGTTGGAGATTGCAACTATTGTGGGAAATTTCCCAGCACTTTGGAGGAGCAACAAACACAAAATCTGTTCTAGGTTACATCTTCTACTTGTGGAGGAGGGCCAAGCATTTGGGGTCAATTTTGGAGCGTCAAAACTAGGACAAATCCTTTCTGGGTTTTTTCTGGGTTTATTGAGGGGAGGCCAAGATTAATTTGGCAGAATTTTTTGGGTAGATTTGAGGGGTCAAACAGGGGTCCCAACATAGCCAACAACTAGAGGAGCTAGGGAAATTTGGGCTGAAATTTCGAGATCAATATTTGGCCAATTCCTTCGTGGGTTATTTTGGGTATTTGGTGGGGAGCACGGGTTTAATTTCCTGGAATTTTTGAGTAGCGGAGCAAGCCCTACCAACCATTCTACATAGCTAGCAACACACTTTCTATTGTCTCGGCATTTCAATGCAAAGCCAATGAGAACCAGCAAGCACCCTTGGAGGAGATCTCATATTCATCACTTGGGCTTAGCTAGCTTGCCTAGGTAAAGCCTAGGTGCATACTTTCCAGGCACCTATTGTACTTCATGATTTATCAATAAAATGGCTCAGTAACAAAGTTTTTGGCTTTAAAATGGTGTTATGATGTTTGCGTAATTTTCTGTGTGTTTTTGCTATGTTTGCTTGTTTATCATTCGAAATTTCCATTAGGAATATTATAGTGGTATCAAAGCATGATCTTTGCCCAACTGTGGGAAACTAGTAAAATTATGGAAGATTCGGGTATGTAGGCACAGTGATTGGTGAAACTATAGACAAACCTATGGCCCAAGTGAAATTCAGTATGCAGGGATTCTAGGGTGGAATTTGTTGGAACGATGAGAGGTTGACCTAGTTGAGGAGCGTGACATACTAAACCCATCCTCATCCTTTCAACAGAGACACTAGAGGTACACAGATCGTGGGGATGCAGCCATCTACACCATGTGGGGTAAGTCTACAAACTCAAGGCACTAGATCTCCTCGAAAGGAGCAGGTAGGTCAGGGACAATTAGAAGGTGAGTCCAGGGAGCGCTTTTGCTGGTGGAGACCTGGCTTCAGATATCAGGAGCCTAAGGAGGAGGTTGAGAATGATGTTGAGGGCCCACAGGATGGTGAGGAGCACATCAATATACCTGGTGGCGCACAATAATCACCATTGTTAGAGACCTCTTTGATAGCCCCAATTGACACCTTGGTGGAGAGGGCATGCAGGCGGTTTGTGCCGAGTAAGCAGCCAAACTAACTTGTGTTGGGGAACGATTGGATTCCCTAATGGTACAAATAGAGTGCACATTACAGCATCAAAGAAACCCTCTTCAAACATACATAGATGGGACTAGCAACACTGTTAGATTATCTTTTCCCATTGGAGAGAGGGAGGTAGAGCTACCTAGTCAGATTTTATGTGTTGACTAGAATGGTGAGTTGAGGCAACATGAGCTGCACAAGGAGCAACACTCACAAGATAAAGGGTTTGTTTTATGCGTTGGAGTTCATGCATTCATTCCCTCTCTTGGGGTTGGATGGCGAGAGATTTTGAGTTGGTACATGGTGGAGGGGGCTAGACTCATGGAGATGGTCGTAGTTCGGATTGAAGCTCAGTGGGAGCTCCTAGACATCGAGAATATTGGAGGCCCAGGTTGGCATTGGGATCCAGGCGGGGCTTGAGAAAATTCCTACACTAAAGGAACCCCTGCTGCAACAAATCTGAATCTACTTCACCTATTTGATTTTTTTTTTAAATTACATTCATCAAGTTATTCCTCTGAATACTGAAGCAAATTATTTCTACAAGTGACACTAATTAAATATTTGATCTCATGAAACAAAAAATAGAGAAAAAAACAAGATACATAGGACACACTTATTTTTGGACACAATAGTGCCCGGAAAAACCCAATGCAGGAAAACTGGTGTACCAGTTCTGAGGGTTTATTATTATGCAAGACAAATATCTGAATACAAATCTAGGATGCTCATCTAGCAATCCTTTACAGAGAAATACTAGTGGAAAATCTGAGTGAGTTTTACCTCATGTCACCCGACCAAATTCTCGCTGATCCAGGACAAGACTGGCTAACCCTAGCTATTTCTACACTGGCCCTGTGTTAGCCTTTTAGGCTCTGCGTCAGCCCTGCATCACCTCTTCTGCCCTCTGTGTCATCTATCCCGACTGTTTCGACAATTCTCTACAGTTCTAGCTGTTCCTCGCAGTTCTGGCTTCTGCATGACCGACAACTTTTCTTCTCTGTGCTAGCTCTTTTGGCTCTGTGTTAGGGTTGCGTGGGCCCAGACTGGCCCAGCGTCAGCTCTCCCGGATACTGCGCTGCCTCTGTGTAGGCTCTCTCTGCCTCTCTGTCAGTATTCTTCAAAAAGTCCTCCCAGATTCTCACCACCCTTTTGCTGCTGAATGATCACTTAGTTCAAATTTCTCAACTTCCTAGCCCCATAAATCAAACTCTATATCAATTCCTTCTCTCCGTGTGTGTTTCCAGATGAACCCAAAGCCTCTATTTTATAATTTTCCTGTTGAGTTTTCAATGACCGAGATTAAGTCTCTAATCAACGACTACGATTAAAACATGACTTGATCCACCTTCTAGATCATTCTCACCCATATTTTGGTTAATACCCATTAATATTTTAATTTCCCTAAGTTTAGACTTAGGAACCCCATTAAAATATTAATTATTTTAATAAAATACAATCCGGGTGGAATTTCGCCGAACAATTTCTGGGTTCTTTAGAACTAATGTGCCTTAGCCTCTCCATCAATTTTCAAGGCTAGAGCACTTCCGATGCTACCAAAAACTAACCGGGCTTCCTATCCGACATCGACATGCGGGATGGCTACGGCATTGTAGTCAACCCAATGCCTGAGCGCATGTGTTCCTTAGAGGAGTTCCAATCGACACTAGTGCCCAAATGGTTTGTGAGCAAACTCAATGGGTTGTGTTTGGCATGTTGGTTGCACATGGGGTGACAGAATGATTAACGCTCTCTAGCAGGAGATGGTTGGAGGAGGTGGCATGGGTAGGCCACCAGACTAGGCATTGTATGGAGACGATGTTCTCCCATTGAGGTTTAGGACTCAGGGGTCATCGAGGATCGGCACAGCAGAGATATCCCCTCTATTAGGAGTGGAGTTAGGGTGCTTAGGTTTACCAAGATGGATGAGGAGGTGTGGCCTGATGCATACAGACCTGATTCTAGGGCATAACACCCAATCGTGTGCAGGATTATGTAGCGAGGAGCAGTGGCCTGCTGAGGAGCATGGAGATGCATGGTGGTATACCACGTGCGGGTTTACACTGTGGGGTAGGAGGAGTGACTCACATTACATTGAGTACCCGCAGGGAGCGTCAGATACTGTGACTCAGGCAAGACATGAGATAGTACAGGATGGTATAGCCATTGCCAGGGGTATCCAGTGGCGTACAAGGATAGGTTGCGGCATACAATGGCATGTCGAGGAGTATGGTGATACTTGGTGGTATGCAGTGACACATGATGCAACACAACGAGCTCTTGGAGTGTTGCCTCCAAGGAGAATGGACTAGGGCATTGGGTGTACCATTGGATGCAACTCCCCTAGGATCAATGAGGACATTGTCAAGCATCTGGGGACACCATGTTTAGCGGAGACTGGGCTTCGACAAGGTTATCATTAGATCCGAGGTGGAGAGAGTGTCATCTATAGGATTACTCTTGAGCATTCCGATAGACTTTTGATCGTACCCTTTTGGAGATACCCACCCATCATCCTCCAATGTTGCTTACAGTCATTGAGTGTTTGGTTGTTACCTGTTAAAATTGGCAACTAGGGCCAAACTCCATGTGGGTCATCTTATTCATGGCTGATAATATTTTTATTAGATTCTTCTCATTGAGAGGTGTAGGATTGATTTAAAGATCCTTCGATTCCGATAAGTATTTATGGAGATATGAATTTATTTTGATTATGGAATAATTATCAAGCCAACTAGCATCTCATGTAGGCTTAGAAGCCCAACAGTCGCATCTATTCAATCATCAACAATTGTGTATAAATACAGGTCTTTTCCTCATTTGTACTCACTCATCTCATCACATCTCTCTCCTAAGTTGCACAAAACGGGGAAACGGGAAGCGATACGAAACGCGAACTCCCCAAATTTTGGAAACGGGGAAACGCGAATAAATATAATATATATTTATGGGTATATATATATATATATATATAATATATATTAGGACATTTAAAGAAAATAGTGCATCATAAAGCATATAGATACATTCCAAATTTTATACTTATGATAAATTTTTTCAAATTGTCAATGCATAAAAACTATAAAAGTCTCTAAATTTACATCACATTTTTACTATGAATGATCAATAATAAAATAAGAAATAATCCCAAAGTCAGCCCACAAGAATTTCTAATTTCTTGTCTCTGAGGAGAGTACCGGCCTCACGCACGTAAGGTCAGGTATCGTCCTTAAGTTTGGTCTTGGGAGATTAAATGAGATCAGTTGTTATATACTAAGTACGCACCGCCTAGATAGAGCGTTGTCGTCAGTTATTAGGATGTATCCCCTGCATAGAGGGCTTGGTTCTGTTGATTAAATACAAGTTCCATACCCTAGTACATGATAAAATCCAATGGAAACATTGCAATCTCCCTAATCCTGAAATCCTGAAAAACAGATAAGTCTGCTAGATTTTGAGTGAGATCTAAAATTCTACTTTCTCCATATGAAATCCAATGAGGGCGAAACCACTCTCAAACATCGTGAGTCATTTCATGGTAATGTTAAAAAATTTAGTAAAAGGATGAAAATGAAAAATAAATGACAATATCACTTTTATTTTAAGAATTTAACATTACCATGAACTGCATATCAACACTAGGGCAAAAGTTCACTTTTATAACTTCAGACAGGCATCTAGAAGCAACTAGAAGTCACTAGGATAACCTAAAAATAAATTAGAAAACAAACTACATTTAAAAAAAAAACACACACAAGTAAAATGTTGAAACATGAGTCGTACGGCCCTGAAACGCGTTTCAGGCCGTACTGGCAACGTTTCAGTTTTGTGAAACGTGGCAGTATGGCCTGAAACGCGTTTCAGCGTTTTGTACCCGTTTCTGTACGGAAACGCCCCCTTGCCCTACGTTTCCTGCAACATAGTCTCTCTCTCTCCTGCACAGAAAAGAGGCTCTTCTCCTACTGCGCAAAAAGAGACTCTTCTCTCACACATGTGGAAGGAAGGACACAGATTTAGGGCTGCAACTGCAGAACCAAAGTTTAACCAACGTTGACCATCAGTCTGCCTCTCAGAACTACATTGTAGGTAAATCTGGATCTCCTCTGAAGGCCACCTTTTTTGGTGAAGGAATCAAGCCGATCCGACAATTGGTTTGCAAGATATTGTTTTCCCTAGTTTGGTTGATCTAGGGTTTGTTGCTGCTAATGTAAATCAGATTTATGTACTATTTCTCTTTGCTGGACAATTGAAGAAAAATGAAGATTTGATCAAAGGGTTTCCCAACATTGGGGTTTGTCCTTGGCTAGTCACCACATCTTGTGTCTCTTGTCTTGGCTTGTTTTCTATCAATCGTTTAATGTTCTATCTGCACTTTACTTTATGTACACGTGATTGCTAATCTGTGGATAATAATAAGAAAGATAAGTGAACTGCTCTAAGCATGGAACATACCATAAATTAACATGGTATTAGAGCTGAGGTGAAGACAAAGCCCGAGCAAGAGCAAGAGCAATCACCGAAAAGAAGATTGGCAAGGCTATCCTAAAAGAACTATGGGGTCCTCAACATTCTTCCCTGCCGAAGACAAGCTCCGTGAGAAAGCTGACTATCACAAATGGAAGATGTCTCTCGATCTAACCTTAGAAGATCAAGGAATGTTGGACCATGTGAGAGGCAATATTGTTGAGCCTCCATCAAATGCACCCGCTGCTGCTAGGAACAAATGGAAAACTAGCGAAGTCAAAAACAAAGAAGATCATCCAGGACTCTATCGACAAGCGCTTAGTGGCCTACATCTCCGACTTGAACACCTCCAAGGAAATCTACAATAGACTAGTGAGTTTATTTAAAGTTAATGATGCAAATCAAGTCTTGTTTCTTACAAATAAGCTGAAGGAAATTAAGAAAGGCAAAGATGAGAGCATGCAAGCATACTTCTTAAGAATCACCAAGATCAGGAACGATCTCCTATCTATTGGGGAGACTATTACTGATAGGGAAATGGCACTCACGACTCTTGGAGGATTACCTTCTGAATGGTATGTGTTCAGGACTACTCTTCTGAACAATAATGTAATTCTTGGTTTCGAGGAATTAATGGCAAGATGCATTCAAGAAGAAACAAGGGTAGAAGAGCAAGAAATGCCCATGCCTAAAGGTTCTCCTATTGCCTTTTCTTCTCATGTTAAGAAAAGAAATAATTCTGGAACTAAATCAAAATGAAAGGTTGGACCTAAGGGTGGAAGAAAAGGACGATGTTACATTTGCAATAAAGCAAGTCATTATGCAAGGGAGTGCCCTAATAAAAGGGACTCACATTGGGACGATGATCAAAATTCCTCTCATGGCAATCAAAGGAATGGCAAATCTAATAGCAAAGGTAAAAGGAGTGCTGGAAATCAAGGAAGAGGACAACCATTCAAGAAGGCTAGAAATTCCAGGTACGAATCTAACACTGTTGACAATAAGCAGGATGAATATTATCTACTAGCTGCTCTATCTACCTCCGATCCTTCAGACTCAATGGGAATTTGGCTCATTGATAGTGGTGCCTCAAGGCACTTCACTGGTTACAAAAAAGTTCTCAATAATCTGATAGAGAAAGAAACTGACCTGGAAATTGTCCTTGGAGATAATATAAAATATCCCGTGAAAGGTGTAGGCAATGTCTCTCTTAAATTGAATCAAGGTAATACGATCCACTTACAGGATGTATTATATGTACCTGACCTCAAAAAGGACCTGGTGTCCATCTCGGCAATGGACGACAAAGGCTACAAGGTGACCTTCAGCGATGGCAAGGTACGTATATGGAAAAATAATGTTAAAGATGCCTTCACAGAGCAGAGCAAGCAAAATAGAGTAGAGCAGAGCAGGGGTCAAGTTGTAAGGGAAGTGCATTTGATGGATGAATAGTAGCGACTGACAGACGAATTGCAAATGGAGTTCTCCCTAGTTGAGAGGGAGTGTTAAAATTGGCAACTAGGGCCAAACTCCATGTGGGTCATCTTATTCATGGCTGATAATATTTCTATTAGATTCCTCTCGTCGAGAGGTGTAGGATTGATCTAAAGATCATCCGATTCTGATAAGTATTTATGGAGATATGAATTTATTTTGATTATGGAATAATTATCAAGCCGACCAGCATTTCATGTAGGCTCAGAAGCCCAACAATCGCATCTATTCAATCATCAAAAGTTATGTATAAATACAAGAGGTCTTTTTCTCATTTGTACTCACTCATCTCATCACATCTCTCTCTCTCTCTCCTGTGCAGAAAAGAGGCTCTTCTCCTACTGTGCAGAAAGAGACTCTTCTCCTACTGCGCAAAAAGAGACTCTTCTCTCACACATGTGGAAGGAAGGACGCAGATTTAGGGCTGCAACTGCAAAACCAAAGTTTGACTACCGTTGACCGTCAATCCGTCTCTCAGAACTGCATTGTAGGTGAATCTGGATCTCCTCTGAAGGCCGCATTTTTTGGTGAAAGAATCAAGCCGATCCAACGGACGGTTTGCAAGATATTGTTTGCCCTAGTTTGGATGATCTAGGGTTTGCTGCCATTGATGTAAATCAAATTTATGTACTATTTCTCTCTGTTGAATTATTGAAGATAAAGGAAGATTTGATCAAAGGGTTTCCCCACATTGAGGTTTGTCCCGGGCTAGCCGCCACATCTTGTGTCTCTTGTCTTGGCTTGTTTTTTGTCGATCTTTTAATGTTCTATCTACACTTTACTTTATGTACATGTGATTGCTAATCTGTGGATAATAATAAGAAAGAACTGTTCTAAGCATAGAACATACCATTAATTAACATTACCCATGGGAGGCTCACCCTAGATAGTTGGATGAGACACTGTGTGTCATGAGCCGAGAGGAGACTCTCCAATTGAGACACTTGGTAGGTGCACAAGTTATCGGATACAGGCTTAGGGATGGCGTGGTTGATTGCCGAGGTAGCATATGTTCCACCCTTGGGCTCACACTAAAGGGACAGTGGATGGTGGACTTTGTCTATAGGAGGGTACCCAAACTCCGAGCAGTGTCCAAGTGTATCAACAGGAGTTGGGATAGCAAATTTGACCGCGTGGTTTGGTAGGAGCAGGGTAGGTTCGCATGCATGGGACATACTCCTAATACTTGGGGTCTGCCCAAGGGATACATATAGGGGTCAGAGATGATGACCAGATGGGTTCTAGCAAGTCGCAGCGCTATGTAGCAACATCTTGTGATGAGTGGGAGTTATGAGTTCCTCGTATGCTTGGGGGATCCAAGGATCCAGTTGGCGGGTGGATCACTCCACTTTGTGATGAGCAAGGTCATGGCAGAGGGTGATCTAGTTCACTTTGGGTTTGACACATGGGGGATCACCGAGACCTCCACTGCATGATGAGGTAGACTTATCTTGTTATGGCTCAGGGTTAAGATTGGCAATGGGGGGGCGGGTAGATATTGGCATCATGGAGATGCCAGTTTGGCTCTCACAGATTTTTTGCCATTAGGCCTCAAGAGGGGAGGATACAGTCCACGCACGATGGGGAGTATGTCATAGTCAAAGTAGCACAATGTCAGCAGGGTGGCACCACTTTGGGACTAGCAGAGGACTGAAGCATCACAACTCTTCAAAGCTCAATAACCTCTAGGTATGAGCTGGCTAGTACAAGGGGAGATCATGCAGATCTTCCATTGGGCTTTAGCGAGTCACTTATGGAGTGGGGGACTTCATTAGCATGGCAGGTGGGCCAACAGGATGATATCAAGAGAAGCTCACGTGAGTGAGATGCTAATTTTGCAGGGATTAGGTGGTATCTTCAAGAGTATACTCTTGGAGTGCATGAGATGGCCTACATTGTAGGATAGCTTCACGAGGGGTTGGGTATAGTGCCACATTATCACGATCCCTTATTCATTGATGGTATGGAGGGGACATCTGCTACTTGCACCAGGTGAGATCATGAGTGGAGCTTCACATTGGACCAGATGGCCTGGGATATTGGTATTGGAGGATTCTTTTACGTTAGGACAATGCAGAGGCCAGGGACGATTTAGTGGCACATTTGGGACCCTAGCACATTTTGCAGTGATAGTGGGGAGCAACCGCTAGAGAGGATGCTTGTTCAGGCATAACTTGAGGACAAGCAATTTTTGGCTGGGAGGACTATGATATTCCCACTTAGTAACATTGCTAAGGTAAATATCAAATTTTGGCCAGTTTTGAATTAATTCACATTAGCACTTAGGAAGTGTAGGTTTAGAGGCCCCACATATATTTTTGATCAAATGTGAGCCCAAACATTAGAGGATGGAGGAGAAAATCGAGCCACTAGTGGTACGTGTGGGCCACTCATAGAGAATCGCGGCCCACATGGGCAACACGCTCTCATTGGAGCAAAGCAGTTGGTGCGGGAAAGTCGAGCCGAGCTCACATGGGCATCTTGGAGGCTATTTGATAAAAAGAGCAAGAGACACTCATTTTGGTCATTCATTCATCTTTGAGAAAATTGTCTTTGACATATCATGCTTGAGCGAAAGCCAAGTCTACAATTGTTGTTTAGCACACGAGTGTTTCCGAGTGGAAATCTCAACCCTTGCTTCAGTGGACTTTGAGTGTCAGCCCAAGGAGGGAGTTCCATCTATTTTGTTTTGTACTAACAGGAGGGAATGAGAGCTTGTGGAGAGGCTCAACAGCAGTAGTGCAGGGATTGCGCAATTCTTGGAGGAGGCATGCTGAGATTTTGAGGAGTGAAGTGATTTTGGGGTTGAGACTTGAGGTGGAGTCTGGGGAGGTACTTGTCGGAGATTGCAACTATTTTGGGGAATTTTCCAGCACTTTGGAGGAGCAACAAACACATAATCTATTGCAGGTTACATCCTCTGCTTGTGGAGGAGGGCCAATCATTTGGGGTCAATTTTGGAGCGTCAGAACTGATGCAAACCCTTTCTGGGTTTATTGAGGAGAGGCCAAGATTAATTTGGTAGAATTTTTTGGGCAAATTTGAGGGGTCAAACAGGGATCACAACTCAGCTAGCAACGAGAGGAGCTAGGGGAATTTGAGCCGAAATTTCGAAGTTAGTATTTGGCCAATTCCTTTGTGGGTCATTCTGGGTATTTGATGGAGAGCCTGGGGTTAATTTCCAAGGATTTTCTGAGCATCGGAGGATGCCCTAGCACCATTCTACACAACCAACAACACAGTTTCTGGGCATTTCAGTGCGGAACCAAGGAGAACCAACTAGCACACTTGGAGGAGATCTCATATTCATCACTTGGGCATAGCTAGCTTGCCTAGGGCAAGCCCAGGTGCATACTTTCCAGGCACCTATTGTACTTCGTGATTTATTAATAAAATGGCTCAGTAGCACAATTTTTGGCTTTAAAATGGTGTTCTTATGTTTGAGTAATTTTCTGCGTGTTTTTGCTATGTTTGCTGGTTTATCATTGTAAATTTCCATTAGGAATATTACATAAGTATTAATATATTCTCATTTATTAAAGAAAACTCAGAAATGAGAAACTTAAATGATTATTCAAAAATGAAAGCAAATGGTTGTAACCAGGAGCAAATTTTACCAATATTTCATTATAAATAATACAAACCTGTCTAAGATATGGAGCTAGTAAGCGACAATCACTTAATTGAGACAACATGCAACCAGCAAAATAAGCTGCATTTGCTTGAATCACTGCCCAAGTAGCCTCAAATGCCTGTAATATGGTCAAGACTTCAGATTAATCATCGATACTTGCAAAAAAAGAATGATACTACAGAAATATTTTTACTAGAGTTAAAAAAATAAAGAGTTCATAGGGAAGAAATCATAAGAACCTGGATAGAAGATGCCATGTAGGTGTCTGTTCTCTCAGTGAAATGTTGACAAAGATGCTTGGTGATATTTCTTAAAAGTTCTTCATAATCACTCCTGATTGATACATTATAAATTTATAAGGAAGTCATTTAAGCTAAATCTAGACCTAAAATTGAATTTATTATTCAAGAAAAGTTCTCATTGAACAACATTCAAGAAAATAACCATTTATAGCACTAAGAACTGAAAACTATTCCTCATTTAAAATCATTTTAGCACATTAAACAAAACAGTAGATTTGAATTGGGGATCTTGAAAATTAACTAAATTAGGATTAAAGAAAATTGCCGATTTGCTTAGTATCTAGACACATACAAACATACATGCAAGAAATCTATTTTCCGTTTATTATTGTCATCTAGAAAGAAGAAAAATGTATGAATTTAAAAAAAAACACCTTTGGAAAATAACATTTCCAGAACTCCAAGAAACAAAAATATGATAATAGATCTATTGTTTTAATATTTATGAATATCACAAAAAACAAAATTTTGGAAAAACTAGATCAATTCAAACTTAGAAATCAAGGCCGTTGGGATCGGAAGTGGTACGTGCCAATTTTCAAAAGCTTATAGGAGTATTTTTTATATAGTATATAATTTAATATAATTTCATGCATAAATATTGAACACGACATGCCAAAGGAGATATGCCAAATGTTACTCCTCATTTCAACAAGAGTTACCTATATGCATTTTTTCATTTCACAGTACCATTGTCAGCCTAGAGAATGCAAGTCGAAGCTCTGTAGGACATGTGATATTATGTATTGTGGTATCCTAGGACTATTGTGGTCAGCCATGCTTTGTACACTAAGACTCTATTCTTAACTCCTTTCCTCTTGCATAGACTCGGAGGGCACAGGATGGATCATTGAACTCCCTAGACACACGGTTCGGAGGAGCCATTAATTTTGTAGTGGCGATCGCACTTTGTAGGGCCAATCTAGCTCATGTCTTGAACACAACTACGTGTTATCCACATGGACATGCGTCATACTTTGTATGCATTGTTTGGCCTTGGTATATCATTGCAATTTTCAGTTCTCAACATGGTAATCTCACAATGCACAATATTTCACATTTCCCAAAGTACTTCATGGATCCCAATTCACAAAATTCCAGGGGACAAAGGTCAACAAAGGCTTAGATTTCTCAACATAATGTGTACACATGCTATTTGGATTTTTTTTCAGCGTGTGAAGGAATCAAGGAGATAAACCTATTCAAAGGTGACCATCCTCTCTTTTGTGGCAAGGGTGGGTTAATTTGCTAAAAACTGAGGTCTAGACTTGGCAGAATGAGGCAAATCTTATGTCAAAAGTCATATAAAAAAATTCTCTAGACAAAACCCATGTGCCCAATTCCTCAAATTGTGCTAGGCATTGGAGATCTAGCATTTGGCTTGTCTAATTAAGAGGACAACCTACACGTGTGTTCTCTACTAGATCACTTGAAAGGT
>APFE030088646.1:3299-35336 GCA_000404065.3 Pinus taeda
ATAATCTTTAATAATCTAAATATAAAGAATCAAATTTAGTCAAATTTAATGATTTATATATGAAAAACTAAAGATTAGGGTTTTTAGAGATATTTAATTCTTTTTATTTCATTTACATATATAATGATATAATCAAAGGTTAAACTAATAGTAAATATTAAATATATAAAACCCGGATGCGGGTGATTTCATAAGGCATTAATGGGAATTTTAATGAGAGCCGGTGCTCGGCCATGCCAGCTGCTGGCCAGTGCTAATCTCCGCGACCTTACCTGGCTCATGATGGTTCATTTCAGGTGCGAACAGATCCGAATGCAGATGGATATTAATGCTCACATCCACCGAGACATTGGAGGAGATGGTTTTATCATGGAGTTTTCGGCTTTTAATTCCATTGCCTGTGCCTCGTCTCATATTTTCTGCTTGCCTCTTGCTGGATTCCACTACAGGAATTCTTTCTCTGAGTTCAGATCCCGGCATTTTCCTAAAGGTTTCTGTGCTTTTGTGCTATCCCCTTGTCGCCTAACCATGCTCCGGCATAGAATGAGAAGCCGTCATGGCGAAAACAGGGGTGGTCATGCGCGGCCTCAAACTGCTCATTCTGTGGATCAACCTTCACCCCATGTTTCTCTGCCTTCGCCCCAAGCGCCTTCTCCCTCGTCCAGCCCTGCTAGAAATCCCTTTCCGCATAATGCATTTCAATCTACCCACTTCAAGTTTCAAAGCAGCTTAAATAAGCCCATCATTACTGCTAATATTACCATAATTTTCTCTAAGGAAGAAGCTATGGTTCGGCCTCTGGCGAGTAATGTAGTTGAGCATCCTCAGGGTGCTCTTAGAGTTACAGCTAGCCTTAGTTCTGGACAGACTTCTGCAGATGATGGTAAGGTGGAGGGGTGTGGCGTTTCGCATGGTGAGGGGGTTAATCCTAGTTCTTCGCAGACACTTGGTGGCAACCCTCCTGTAGTCAATGTTTCAATGGCTTTCGCCGCTAGCTCCAGTGGCACCTTTCCTGAGTCGTTTCCTCTAGATGGCAGCGGTGTGGGAGATATGGAATGTGATGGTGTTTTTTGGCATGACAATGCATGCCTTGTCATCGAGGAGCCGCTGGACCAGGACATCCCTATATGATGCCACCCAGTCTCCTTCCTGTCTGCTCAGATTTTTGTCTGGGTCGTGGGTCAGGTTTGGTCTCTTCTGTTTTTTGATGTTCAGGCTCTGTATCGGTGGTCCGGCAAACTGGTTCTACGTCTTTGTGTCTCGGAAGTTTAAGATTCTGGTTCTGCTCACGTGGTTAGGCAATCTAGTTCTATGTCTTTTTAGCTCTATAGTTAATGGTCTTCCGGCTGACATGTACAATTTTGCTATCTATAGGCTTGGTCTTTTTGATGTCTCAAAGGGTTTATCATATTTCTGCTCCATGGTTTACTAGTCTATGTCAGGCTTCTATGGCTGGTTTATGTATCATTGTAATGGTCTTTTCCCAAGTTTGGGATGGCCCAGTCTCTCCGGAAAGCATTCTTATGCTCTTGTCTGAGGCCTCTACCTCTTTGTAACTTTGTTTTCATTTTCTCTTAATAGAATTAGTCTTTACTTAGAAAAAAATACATTAGCTATATAAATCTATATATATTCTATGCATAATTAAAGTTTAACATTTAATAAAAAGAAATTCTAATATTACTAAAACATAGTAAATAAAAATAATGTTGATAGTTATATTATTTATTATTAAACCAATAAAATAAAGATTAAATATATAAATCTAAATACATTCTATTGTATAAAAAACAGATTATAATATCTATAACATCAGTATAAATAAAATAATGCTGAAAATGATAAATATGATTGATAATTAAATATTATTCGACAAAAAGTAAAGAAAAAAACTCTAGATAAAGAAGGAGAAAACTAAGAAGAGAGGGCAGGAATCGAACAACTCCTAATTTTCCAGCCATCGTCCCTATTAATATTACTAGAATACCTCTCAATTTTAAAGGCTTCCCTAAACTTCTAATGGTGGAAATGAGAAAACTTAGCGATAACCTTATCCTCCTCAATGCATATATGATGCTTGGTCTTCTATGCATGTTTGGCTAAAGCTGAAGATTTGGTCCTCCGATGCTTGATATCAGAAACATGTTCCTTGATCCTCTGGTTAATATAACAACCAGTTTCACCGATGTATGAGGTTCGACAAGAACAAGGGATGATATAAACACCTTTCATATCCATAAGGTTTACGCGGTCTTTAACAGATTTAAGGGAACTTCTAATCGTGCTGAGGACCATTGCGTCCCTCACCACCACCTCCACATCTAACTCTATTATTGTTAATATAATTTTCATGTGGAGTTTTACCAAATTGGGCCATCACAAATGCACACCCACTGAAACACATGTGTTATCCTAGGAGCATGCATGCATTCATAGGCATCCAAGTTTAGCAAGCCTTAATATGTGAACCAAGATACCAACTAGGCCATCCGGTTAGCATGGATCACGAGTGAATGTACAATCGTAAGAATGTGCACACACTCTTAAAAATATGCACACATTCCTGAGAACGTGCATGTGTTGCTAGGAATGTGCAGACCTTACTAAGAAAGTGCATGTGCTCTTAGTAACACACACAAATTCTTGTGCGAATAGTTTTTATGTGCCCAAAACCCTATTTTTTGTGATTTTGGGATCGCAATATATGTTTGTAAGGGTTATTGGGAAAAATTATTCATCCTTTGTCTACAGCTATTTTCCAATCAATAACATACATCTTCCTTGTGTTCTAGGTAAGCAGTCTAATGGATTTTTTTCTTTTTTCGTGTCCTAAAATTTTAGTCCAAAATTGAGAAAAATCCTTAATCATACCTTAAACAAAATCACTATATTGAATTGTAGAAAACTTGGTTACCATCAAACCTAGTAAGAACCCAAACCCGTGATGTGTTAGTTTTTGGTAGCATCGTAAGTGCTCTAGCATTGAAAATTGGTGGAGATGCTAAGGTACATGAGTTCTAAAGAACCCAAAAACCATTTGGTTAAATTCCACCTGGATTATATTTTATTAAAATAATAAATATTTTTAATGGAGTTCCTAAGTCTAAACTTAGGGAAATTAAAATATTTATAAGTATTAATCAAAATATGGTTAAGAATGATCTAGAAGGCGGATCAAGTCATGTTTTAATCTTAGCTGTTGATTAAAGACTTAATCTCGGTCGGTGAAGTATCAACAAGAAATGTATAAGATGGAGGTTTGGGGTTCATTTGGAAACACATACACAGAGAACAAATTGATGTAGAATTCGATTTCTGGGGCTAGGAAGCTGAAAAACTCAAACTAGGTGATCATTCTAGAGTAGAGGGGTAGTGAGAATCCAGAAGAAGGAATTTCTAGATAATACTGATAGAGAGGCGAAGAGATCTTGTAGAGAGGCATCAAAGTAACTAAGAGAGTTGATGCTAGGCAAGTATGGGCCCACATTGACTTAACGTAGAGCTAGAAAGAACTGTGCAGAGGAAAATGTTTCCTGTCATGCAGAAGTTGGAATTGCCGGAAACAATCAGAACTATCGGGAACTCCTAGAACAATCGGGATAGTTGACACAGAGGGCAGAGGAGCTGATGCAGGGCCTATGCAGGGCTAGCACAGAAGTAGCCTGCGTTAGTGAGTCTTGTGCCAGATTAGCCGGAATTATGCTAGGTGAAGTGAGGTAAAATTCATTTAGGTTTTCCGCCAGTATTTTCTCTGTAAAGGATTGCTAGATGAGCATCCTAGATTTGTATTAAGATATTTCTCCTACCTAATATTAAACCCTCAAAACAGTTGCATCAGTTTTCCCACATTGGGTTTTTCCGGGGACTAATGTGTCCAAAAATAAGTGTGTCCTATGTGTCATGTTCTTTGCTCTATTTTCTATTTCATGAGATCAAATATTTAATTAGTGTAGGTTGTAGAAGTAATATGCTTTAGTATTAAAAATAATAACTTGATGAATGTAATTTAAGCCTTCTAGGGCTTCCAAACTGTTTGTCCAACCAAGGCTTCCAAAACTAGTAACTCAACCCAGAACTTATACAAGGCTTCTAAAGTGTTTGTCCAACGAAGGCTTCCAAGACTAGTAGCTCAACTCGCCAAGGCTTCCGGAGCATTTGTCCAATTAGGGTTTCCAGGACTAGTAACTCAACCCAAGTTGTTACGAGGATTCCATAGCGTTTTTTCAACCAGGGCTTCCAGGAGTAATAACTTAACCCAAGCTAAGGAAAAATTAGAACAAAAAAAAAACAAAGAAATGAAAGTAAACCCAAAATCACCATGGCTATCTAGGAAATGGCAAGGCTAGGCAATCTATTATTAATCTAGGCAATCCTCCATGCCAATGATAGATCACAACCAAGAAACCACATGAATGTGCCATGCATGTCAAAACTAGTAAATAAATCATACATGCAACTTAGTACCTACAATAAAATCTGATGTAGTTGCTGATCTTGATGCCTTGTTGTGCTTTCTTGCTCTTCCTTTTCCTTCTTGCTCCAAGCGTCCGATTATGCCACACCCTCCAAGAGTGCTCCAAGAAAACCCTATGTAACCAAGAGTACGAGAGAGAGAGAGAGAGAGTAATGAGAGAGCTCCAAAACTGAACTGACCAAGTCTTTCCCACTGATCCTCATAAGCCTTTTTATTAATGAGGCCTCTATTTTCTTCATTTTCCTTCAATTTCCTCCTCACATGCAAAATGTGACCTTTCACCTTCCTTTTCTCCTAATTTCCATTATTTTGATAAAAAATGTGCTAAAATACCTTTTCGCCTCTTTAATGACTTACCCATTTCCTTTGCCAATTTCCTTACCCATAAACAATCAAATGAACACCCCCTAGGATGTCTTTTCCACCATTCAGCTTGGAAAATGTGTCCCAGTCATCCGTGGTTATTGTTTTTAATATTTATTACATGGAATTTTCACCAGGGCTGTTATAGAACCCTCCCCCTTGGGGGACACCATCCTCAATGCTTAATCACACATATACCTCAACAACCTACTGAGAGAAGACATACCGCTCATGGAGCTTTATAACCCAGCTCGATGTAGTATTTACAATGAAATATATGCTCAAGACATACTATCATGAAAACATGACAACATATCGCATAGTGGAGCTTTATAACATAGCTCATTATGGTATTTACAATGATCATCCTACATAAGAAAACTCATATGACATCATAACATCATGATAACATATCCACATGACAGTATAATAACATAACACCCATACCGCATAGTGGAGCATTATAACACAGCTCGTTATGGTATTTACATCCATACATGGCTGTACATATAACAACCTCATCAAAATATATATACCAAAACATATGCCAAATCATATACCGAACATATATCAATCATACACTAATCATCATATAGCATCTATCAAAACATCATAAGGCATATATCAAAACATCATATAGCATGTATCAGCCAACATAAAGCATATATCAAATCATCATAAGGCATATATCAACCATCATAAAGCATATATAATTCACCATAAAGAATATACTAAACCAACATAAATCATATATTAAAGCATCATAAAGAAACTACCAAACCACGATAAGAAACCACCAAACCACCATATCAACTGCTAATTCTTGTAGTTGATTTCAACTACCCAATCGGGCATGTTCATGATTCTTGTACTATGCACATATCTTCCATCAATTTTAAAATAAATTAAAATAATCATCATACCTCATTGGTAGTTCATTAGTAAGGTACAT
Source organism: Pinus taeda (assembly GCA_000404065.3). Lineage (NCBI taxonomy): Eukaryota > Viridiplantae > Streptophyta > Pinopsida > Pinales > Pinaceae > Pinus > Pinus taeda. The sequence continues at coordinate 9,089 of APFE030088646.1, forward strand.
TTGCAATCATGTTCGCTTCCTATCACAATAAGTCAAACTAGAATATTTGACCAAATCAACATGTATAAAAATATCACATTAGGTTACCTCAAAACATAACGACCAAAATCATAAATGACATGTAACCATCATAAATAAGAATCATAGATCACATGTAATCATCATAGACCATAATCATAAATCACATGCATACTAAAACCAAAATACAATACCGATACTTATCCTTTCATCAATCCTTAGCTTCTACCTTCATCTTTGTTTCGTACACACTTCGGATCAGTTGGTACACCCGAAAAACACCCAATGCCTTCTCCTTAACCATGTGCATAGACACATAGTGTGCAGCACAAACATACGACCACACAACATACCACACCATGAAATACATGCATCTACACCTGACATACAACACATAAACCTACACCCAGTATATACAATACAATGCATCCATCTATACTCGATGTGCAATACCACCCAATACATGTACCTACACAGAGTACAAAACAATGAGTACACATGTTGCAATTCCATGACTACATGATGCACAGACATAATATTGTATGACCATAACACAACATGGATGACATGCACACAATACCACACGTACACCAGTACCATATGTACAACATGTACACAGTACCATCGGTACACCGCACCACTTACACAATGTGTGCACAACATCACATGTACATGGCACCACCTACACAATGCCACATGTACACTACACCACTATACAATACGTACACAATACCACATGTACACAACGCCACATGCATGACATGTACATAGCACCACATGCATACAGTGCCACTTGTACAATATGTACACAGCACCACATACACATGACACATCTTGTACAATCATGCACACCACACCATATGTACATAGTACCAATGTACCACATGCACGCAATGCCACTTGTACATAGTGCTACATATCTAACACATACATGGCATCATCTGTACACATCACTGCATATCCAATGTGTGCATAGTACCATATGCACACAACACCACATATCCATCATGCACATAGTACAATATGTACACAATACCACATATCCATCATGTACATAGCACCATTTATACCCAGTGTTATCACTCAATAGTTTCTCTAGAAGTTATTGGAAGAAATAACTTCTCTGAGGTAACTACTAACCAACTTTGGAGCATAGGTTCTAGCCAACCTAGGCTCAAAGTGGGCTCTCTCTATATGATTTAGCTTTGTTTGCTAGGATTTTAGGCTAGTTATGGATTGCTTAAGGAGTTTTGGTTTGTTTGAGATTGGGTGGTGGGATCTCTTTAAACAGATAGGAAACTCGATGCCTTTCATACCATTGGGCTATGGAGTTAAGAGATAAGGAATCAGGGTTGGATGAACTCAGTAAAGGAGATGTTCCAAGGGCAAGGTAGCAGAGTGTATTTCAAATGTTTGAGACAAAGAGGTGGAAGGTTTTCACTTGAGGAAAGAGAGTAGTTAAGGATTCTCAAACCTAGATAATGAATGAGGAAGGAAGATGCAACTAAAATCAAAGGGCAACTAAGGATCCTTCAATCTGGATTACTTGGTGATTCGGCTTAAACTAAAGAGAAATTAAGGATTCTTTAATTTAACTATGAAAATAAAACATTTAAATGCTTAACTATTAACACAGAGTGTATTTTAAACAATTTCTGAAATATGTTTCCAAGTTAAAGAATTTAGATTGAGATATATATAAGGCTGTGAATAAATTTGATAAATTGACAAAGATACAAGAAAAATAGTTTTTTGGAATACGCTCAACACATGAATCCCTGGCACAATTTGATCTTTTTTGATTAGTCCATCTTGTTGGCTCTTCAATTGGTACAATAGCCTTTTGTTCTTCTAGATCAAGAAGCCTACATAAATGTACAATAGTGTCAACCCTACATACTTCTAATTGTGAAGTATTTATACATAGCTTTTTTACAAAACATCTCAAGCTAAATTTAGATTTATTCCAGGAAATAAAATGTTGTCGTTATGGGAAGATAGAGACAGCTAATGAATTGTTTCATGTTGTCCCTTTTATTTTGGTACTGCTAGCTTTTATGGATTTAAGCCCTTTATGCTCCCTTGTTGTTTTGCTTTCTTACACTAGAATCTTCATTTACCTTTGTCTTTCATTTGATACTCTTTGACACTGATACTCTTTGACCTTGCTGACATTTATTCATGTTCTCACCTGGTTGTTTTGTTTGTACCCTTTTACTGCATTTTTGTTACTGTAAATCAGTCAATTTCCATCATGGCTTTTAATCTCTTATTCATTCAGCGTCACATAATTTGATTGTCAACGTTCTTCTATATATTTCATTTTCCTTGGTTTCATAATTCATTTCTTCTGGTTTTGAATTTGACTTCTAGAGGTTTTGACAGAGGTTTTGAAAGAAACGGGAAGTTTTCAAAAGGGTTTGGTCATAAGTTTTTGAATTTAAAGTGATTTTTAATTAATTTGTAGTTAATTAAATCACTTCACAAACTGAACGCTTTCAAATTGAAAGGGTCTTATGTCCATCTTGTTCACAGACATATGGATTTTATGTGATTTGACTTCAACTTGGTGTCTTGGCCACTACAGAGGTTTGAATGGGTTTAGTACAGATCGAGAGGGTGATTGGAGTTTTTGCAACATCTTCAGGACTTTAAATGGGGTCTGTTGGTAGTTTTCAGGTTTGCATGTATCAGACTGGTTCACTGAGGCTTTACAAGGAAAACGAGCGAAACAGACAAAACAAGGCTTCACAGCCTCTTTGTGGAGCAATAGTCACTTTTGGTGGAAATTTCACTTTTATGAATGATTGGCAGTTTATTGGGTTGGCGGGCAGGTGGTTTTACAGGAGGTCGCACCGCTTTAGTGAGGAATGCAGTATTTAGGAGTGGAAACCTGATCTGCTCCATCGTTTGACACGTAGCAGTCGGGGGGTCGGGGATAACCGCCTTGTTGGGTGGGCAAAGGTCAGTCATCGAGCATGGCTGATATCGCTATGGACCGTCGGATGAGGGGTTGTTGATCGGATGGGATTCGGGTGAGGGAATTGCATGGGCAATAAATCAAAAGCTTTTGGGGGAGCCCATGCTTTAATCTTCAGTCGTATGGGATTAGTTTTGGACTTAATCATTGGATTAGCAGATCAGGCGCTGCTTAATGACATGATTAGGTGATCCAGTGGGGTTAAATGATGGGTGTAATATATTTATCGGGATATGGGGTAAAACATATAGTTTATAACTAAACTAGGGGTTGGGTTATTTATATAAAGGATTTAATTAATATATGGGAAAAGGTATATGGGGGTTTTTATAATTAGGTTAGCACGTTAATATGAAATGAATGTGAGGGAATGGGTGTACCCCTAAGTAAAAAGGTAATGTTTGTGCATACACTTTATACTTAGGATAAAATGTTTTTGTGGGTTTTTTGAATGAAATAGAATTACGTGGGGGCTTTTAACTTTTCCTAGGTAAATGGATTTTAACCTCATGAAAAGCGATTTTCTTAGGCTAATGAGGGGAAATGAAGGGGAATGAATTGTTTGTAGGGAATTTTAACACTTTATGTCCTTAATTCATTGAGCCGAGAGTTTGTTCCCTCTAGAAGTCAGAGAAATGTTGTGAGCCTCTTTGACTTAAAGGTTTTGAGTACTAGAACTTTACTTGTGAATGGGGGAAATTAGTAAATAAAGGGGTGAAATGACTGAGGGGAATTTAATTAAATCAAATTGCAAACCATTGTTCCTACTTTTGCTACTACTCATGCACATTGAGAGATGTATTGAAACATGACATAAGTGCTTTTGTGACATCAACTTGATGCTTCTACAACCTTTCTTGTACTTACCCATTACTTATACTTTGTTTGATAGTGGCTCACAAGTAAATCTAATTTCTGAAGCAATTGTAAAGAAATTGGGATTAACAACTACACCTCATAAGAAACCATACCCATTAGGATGGTTGAATGATAAAGCACAACTACAAATGACTAGACAGTGCAAACTCAAGTTTTCTTTTGGGTCAGCATTTGTAAATGAGGTTGAGTTAGATGTAATTCCTTTGCATATATGTGGAATTATTTTAGGAAGTCCTTACTTGTATGATCGAAAAGCTATTTTCTATAGAGCTGAGAACAAGTATCTACTTGATAAACATGGAATCGAATATTTTGTAAGAGCTCATAAGCTCAAGAATAATTATACTCTCATAAACTTTGGACAAATGAAAAGAATGATAAATTCATGCAAACAGTTCTTACTAATGGTTATAAAGGAAAGGAAAACTTATAAGACCAATGTATTTGAGGGCTGTAATTCTGATCAGCAAGATGATATAGAAAAGATTGTTTCAGAGTATGATGCCCTGTTTCAAGAACCCCAAGTTATGCCACCCAAAAAGGGAATAGTACATGATATTATTTTGCAGCAAGATGTTCCTTTGCCTAACATTGGGATGTACATGTTATCTGCTTTAGAGAATGTTGAAATCAAGAAGCAGGTGCAGGAGTTGCTGGAGAAAGGGTTCATCAGGCCTAGCACATCACCATGTGGGTCACCAATTGTTTTGGTGAGAAAGAAAGATGGCTCATGGAGAATGTGCATTGATTACCGAGCACTGAATAAGATAACAATAAAAAACCGCTATCCCCTTCCTCGCATAGATGATCTTTTTGATCAATTGAAGGAAGTTGTTTATTTCACCAAGTTGGATTTGCATAGTGGATACCATCAGGTCAGACTTGCAGAGCAAGATGCATGGAAGACTGCTTTCAAAACAGAGAAAGGATTGTATGAATGGCTGGTTATGCCTTTTGGCTTGACCAATGCCCCTGCTACTTTCATGAGATTAATGAATGATGTACTCAGACCTTTTCTTGATGATTTTGTTATTGTGTATCTGGATGACATTCTGATTTTCAGTAAAACGTGGAAAGAACATTTAAAGCATGTTAAGCAGACATTAGATGTTTTGAAATGAGAAAAACTTTATGTTGAACTCTCTAAATGTGAATTTGGCAAAACCTCTCTAAGTTATTTGGGTCATATAGTAGGGGGAGGTGAATTGAAAATAGATCCCTCTAAAGTAGCATTCATTATAAACTGGCCTAAACCCAAGTCTGCTACAGAAGTGAGAAGCTTCTTAGGAGCAACACAATATTGGAGGAAATTCATTTAAAATTTTTCCTCAATTGTAGCTCCCTTACATGGTTTGACAGGATTGAACAAGGTTTTTCAGTGGGGAGGCAAATAGCAGAAAGCCTTCAACACCTTGAAAGTAAAAATTAGTACAACACCTGTACTAGCACTGCCAGATCTACAAAGGTCATTCGAGATCCAAACTGATGCTAGTGACTATGCCATGGGAGCAGTGTTGACACAGCACGGTAAACCCATATGTTATCATTGTGAGACTTTTAATCCTGCAGTGGTTAACTATCCTACCTATGATAAAGAATTGTATGCGTTAGTTCAGAGTGTGAAAAAGTGGAAACATTACTTAATGGGCGAAGAGACAGTAATACACACTGATCATCAACCACTTCAATATCTACACTCCCAAACTAAGCTGCAAGAATCAAGACATTATAGATGGATGGGTTTTCTACAACAGTTCCATTTAGTCATCAAATATAAAAAGGGCATACATAACAAGGTTGCAGATATGTTATCTAGACCCATTATAAATGCATCTACCATACTCAAGCATAATTCTGTGCTGCATGAAAGCTACATAGAACAGTATGCTCAGGACATGGACTTTAAAGATATATATGCAATTTTGAGTCAAGGCAAAAGAGTAGAAGAATTGGAATATCATGTGAAGGACCGACTCTTATATCATTGTGGGAAACTCTGCATTCCACAAACTGAGAGAGTAAAGATAATTACAGAAGCACACACTTCTCTGATATCAGGTCATTTTGGAATAAGTAAAACAGTTGCACAGGTGCAAAGGTTCTGCTATTGGCCGAAAATGAATGATACAGTTTCTAAATATGTAAAGGGGTGTGCTATGTGTGCTAAAAGCAAGCCCAATAATAGCAAACTAGGCTTGTACACTCCTTTTCCAGTTCCTTCTCACCCTTGGGAAAGCATTTCCATGGATTTTGTTGGGGGACTGCCTAAATCTAGGAAAGGTCATGACTATCTATATGTTGTTGTGGATAGGTTTAGCAAAATGTGTATTATGATACCCTGTAGTAAACAGATTGCAGCTGAACAAACTGCAAAATTGTTCTTTGAACATGTATGGGTTCATTTTGGAATACCCACTTCCATTATATCTGATCGAGACACCCAATTTATGGGGAAGTTTTGGTCAAGTCTGTGGGAACTAATGGACACCAAATTAAAGAAAAGCACAGCTTTTCATCCACAAACGGATGGCCAGACAGAAGTAGTTAACAAGATAGTGATTTAGTTACTGAGAGGATATTGCAGCAAACATCCTAAGCTTTGGGATGAGCATTTGTGTTATGTGCAGCATGCTTAGAATAGAGCCAAACACTCTTCTACACAGAGATCTACTTTTGAGACCTGCTTTGGTTTCATACCAAGGTCTCCTTTGGATTTTGTCTTTGGTAAAGATACCATGGTTGATGGACACAGTGTTGTGGACAAGGCAACTAGGTTCATTGAATAGATCTAGGAGATCCACTAGGTAGTACAGGAACAACTAGAAAGGAGCCAGGCCAAGTACAAGGATAGGGATGATAAGCATAGGATGGAGCATAGTTTTCAAGTTGGAGACCAAGTCTGGCTGTATATTAGCAAGGACGGGATGCAAGGTGAAGGGAAAAAGCTAAAACCTATCAGGTATGGACCCTTCAAGATACTTGAGAGGATTGGTGAAAATGCTTTTCGCCTTGATCTGCCAGCTTACATGCACATCTACTCAGTCGTGAACGCAGATTGCTTGAGATTGTTTGAACCTTCAATGATTGAGGACCTTGAAGAGCAGAGTCAATTGCCTTCTGTTGATGACCTACTACCGGAATATCTTAATGAGTTGCAGGAAGATACAGTGCTGGACAGGAAGGTAAGGACGACGTGCAGTGGACAGGTGGAATACCTCAGAATTGGGCTTAAAGGTTCGAAGCCGAGCAGTGCGAAGTGGATTGAGATTGGACAAGTGAGACAAAAGTTTCCTCACTTAGTCGATGCTTGAAGAAAACCAACTTTTGGTGGTCCAAAAGCTTTTCAGTTGGGAGGTTGTGATCCGAATCAGAGCCATAAACAACTATCATAAGAACAGTGACTAAAATAGGTCGAACAAATCCTTGAAGATTCCAAACAGCAGTCGAAAACACCCTGAACTAGTGGCCATGGCAGCCGGCGTGGAACGACAAGGACCTCGGTCAAAGCGCGCTGACCGAGGCCCATGGAGACTGCGCAGGAGGTCAAAATAGCCCTTGGGAGCCCCTGATGAGGAAAAGGAGGTGGTTTTTGAAGCGCCGCATTGCTGGGAAAACAGGGCCGAAAAGGTAAAGCTTAAGTGCTTGGTCACGTTGGTATCCAGGGGACCGTGGGCGGAAAAAGGTAAAAAGCGCCAACATACGACGGTGGGACCCACGACCTGGAAACCTGTGGTTTGATCAGGACACCCTTGAATGGTAAGTGGTTTGGAGAAAGCGGAGCGATCACAATCAGTGATCGATACGTGGCAGTGGAGGAGAGAGAAAAGCCGCCACGATCGTGCGTTATCGGTCGAGCAAGTCAACCGTGCTCAACGTGCGAATGACGTTGGATCTGGAGGAGCCCAGATTGGACAGCTGAGATTGCGCCCGATAGACAGAGTAGAATTGACAGGGTATTAAGTCGCGATTTAAGAGGATTTGGAATCCGTTGACCTCCATGGAAGAGAAAGCAACGAATCGACAAGCGGGCTGGCGCAGTTCCGATGGAGACATGTGGCTACTTCCTGAGCATTATGCTGACGCCAAACAGGGAATTCTAAGCACATAGGCGACAGGCGAATCGATGCAGGAAGGAGAGGAAACGAACAAACACGGAGGTTGAATGGCTAAAGCCATGAGCGGAGACAGTGAACGAGAGATCAGAAGAGATATTCAGATCGAAGATTCCAAGCGACCAAGAGAGACAGTGAACAGTGAACCTTGAGAGGAGGAATAAGCACAGAGAGCATTAAAGCCAAGCAGAGGAGACAGAGGGTCGAGCTGACCATAGGCAGCATCGAGCACCAAAGAGCTTGAAGAATCAAGCCTTCCCATAGAGGAATCTATCTAGATAGAGCATCATACTTGGCTCTTTCCACTGTAGACCAAAGGTCACAGAGCTGGCAAGAAGAAAGGGAGTCTGTGAACTCTAAGTGGCTTGGGGAATCCAAGAACCACCGTGCCAAGAAAAATCTGTTGTCAGGAGAATTCATATTGAGTCCTTGCATTGTAAATCTTTTGCTGAAAGACAGAATAAAACAAGGCCACCACTGAACCTATACTAGAGACGTAGCCCTGGAGAATAGGGTGAACTCCTTATTAAAAATTGTTTTTGTCTAGTATTGCTTACTGTATTTCTCGGTTGTCTTTCCATTCAAAATGTCTGTGTATTGGAAATCTAATCGATCCGTTGTTTCAACAACACAGAACACACACCAGCACCTGAGTCTATAATACCTTTTGTTTAATAAATCTTCAACTGAGGTCACTCATAGGGTGATTATCAGATCAGTTTCTTATTGGAGGTTTTTGCTGTTGATTTTCCCATTGATTTTTCCTATCCATGATATCTAATCTATCCATGATTCTTTCTAAACTTTTAGCTAAAACATCTACTTTTCCATCTGAAGTTGAAGCTTCTTCTTTAAATGAAACTTTCTTTTCATTCCTCATTTGTGATTTCCTAGCTAACAAGTTGGCTTCTACACTGACAACATTACTCTGCATTTGCTCAAAGGTTTCAGAATTTCTCTCCCTGAGCTGGTATGACATATCAGCATCAAAACCATCAGGGAACTTAATCAATGCTAAGTCAAGTGGGGGCTTAATGTTAGCTGGAATTGCATTATAGATATTATTAAACCTGGTGCAATAGTCCTGAATTGACTCCTTGGGATTTCTCCTAATATTGTCATATTCAGCAAGTATCTCTAAGGGATTCTTTTTTCTTTCCCACCTATCTATGAATAACCTTCGAAAGTTTGCTAGGACCGCAATATGGTTGGCAGGAAAGGCTTTGAACCATTTCTTTACATCACCAGTTAAGGTTTGGGCAAAGAGTCTCATTTGGACGTCTGCCTCATCTATTTCATGTAATTCAAAAAATTCTGACATCTTGTTTACATGCTGATGGGCAGTGTAATGACCAGTAGCATCAAACAAGAAAATATATCTGATAATCTACAGGCATGGAATGAAGTTGGGTATTTAGGACAGGAGGAGCATATCGGTTTCCCATTGTTGTGATTGTGGTTTGACTGGGGAGTAAAGTTGAGGTGGTTGAATAATGGCTTGAAACTAATGCATGTGAACTAGATGATGATGAATTGGTACTTATAGGTTGGTGTGGAAGTGTAGGTATAAATGGTGGGGATGAATGTACTTTTGAAGGTATTATTCTGGGAGTTGAAGGAAAAAATGGTGAACTCAAACTAAAAGACAATTGTTCAGAAAGATCAGGGGTGGCAACAGTATTAATGGGTGATTGAGGAGTTCTCAAAATGTATTCATCTATTGATTGATTTGCCTGTTGAACTTCAAGATCAACAACAAAATCAGGGTCTAGAATAGTTTCATCTATTGCAGTTTTAGATTTTGTTCTAAATAATGATAAGTCAAATGGCACATCAAAGGGAAGTTCTTCCAAAAATAACCACTCATCAGGACATGAATTAGCTTTAACTAATGGTATGTAAACAACCCAAGTTTCTTCTTTGTTGGATTTCCTTGAAATTAGGTTAGGATTACCAACTGCTAGGGCACGGTTTGGGTCTGCATTAGCCCTAGTAAAATGAGTCTTCCTAGAAGCCATAATTTCAAAAATTTTAATTGCTTTTGTGAGATCTTGCAAAATAACTTCTAATAAATCACTTTAAGCAGCTCAAAATATAGATGTAAAATTTCTTAAAGCTTTGTTAGGACTTGAGGATCGAAGTCCCCGGTATGGTCACCACTATGTTATCTCTCAGTATTTTCTCTAGAATTTATTGGAACAAAGAAAATTGTCGAGGTAACTACTAACTGACTTTGGAGCATAGGTTCTAGCCAAACTAGGCTCAGAGAGGGCTCTCTCTATATGATTTAGCTTTGTTGGTTGGGATATTAGGATAGTTATGGATTGCTTCAGGGGTTTTGGTTTGTTTTAGATTAGGTGGTGGGATCTCTTTAAACAAATAGGTAAATCGATGTTGTTCAGACCATTGGGCTATGGAATCAAGAGATAAGGAAGTAGGGCTAGATGAACTCAGTAAAGGAGATTTTCCAAGGGCAAGGTAGCAGAGTATACTTCAAATGTTTGATATAGAGAGGTGGAAGGTTTTCACTCGAGGAAGGAGAGCAGTTAAGGATTCTCTACATGTCCGCCTACAGCTTGAATTCCTTGAAACCAATTTTTCAAACCAATCTTCTGCAAATTTAAAAAAAAAACTACACACCTTTTTTTCACTTTGTAAGAGCTTGATATTGAATCTGTTGTATCTCTACAACTACGGATCTCGAATATTTGAAATCTTGTCCTGTGGTATCCCTTTGAGTCCTATTTCTAACCTCGCAAGTCTGATCAAGGTTAGATTCTCCAAGGAATAGTTATACCAAATCTCCCACGGTGACCTGATTATAGACTAGTTCAGTAGAGCGAACTTGTACGATGTACAACATGTCACTGTTTCGATCTTAGTAATTGAAACTGATACACAGAAAACTACAGGCCGTCCTATTTCTGAAAATTCTTACGAAATTTCAATCTGATGCTCAAAACAAAAGTTATGACAAGTTTCCCTAGGTCATTTGTTTGGAATGTAATTCGGGAGCCTGCAAAAACCCTAACTTTCTGATATCATATCTCCGCAAATATAGTGAGACAAGCTCTAAAATTTGCACCTGAAGTTTAGAGTGCTTGTGGCTCAAATGGGGTTTTTTTAGCTTCTAAAACATCGTAGAAATAAAGTTATAACGAAAATTCCATGATGACCTGTTTGGAGCAGTGAATCCCTAGAATCCAAAGCTCTCATACCAAATGTTAGGAAAGTAGCTCAAAAAAAGATAGAAAATATAGATCAACACCTTATAAATTAGCCTCTTTGTGGGGGCAACCTCCTTTACATTACACAAATGAAAAATTCATGGATGATACAAATGACCAAACCTCCCTTCAATATATAAGAGTCTAAGGGGTCACAATATAATCAAGCTGACATAACAGTAATAACATAAAGGCACAAAAATAACAATAGTGGGTTTCTATGGGGCATACTAATAAAAATATGGGGACAATAAGGGCACAATAATAAAAATAAGGGATACATTGACAATACTAATGGTGGAATCACTAGTATTATAGGGGCCTAACAGGATTTTTACGCTCTCCACCATCTTCGCCAACTTTTTTCCCTTATTGAGATCATTTATCTCTACCGAGAGGAATTCTGGGCATCAAAGTGCCATTAACCCCTCCGAACAGGCAACCACCATCAACCCAAGGCCTTCTGGGCTTTCACAACTATCTAGCATGTTAAATTTCTGTCTTTAGCACTCTTTCCCATAACAATTTACATAATGAAGCATATGAACATTATCATTAACAAAATAAACATGCATGTACACCATGCATTGACACCTAACCCTCAACATGGTTCCATAATATCTAGATTGATAGAAAACATAACTAACATACATGTTGTATACATTCTAATTTTCCAAGTAACACAATTATGCATATCATATAACATTATACTTTCTCATTTATGGTTGTAATATGATTTTACCTTCACAGGTTTTCTTGTGGCCATTAAACTACCACTACTTAATCCCATCAACAACATTATTCATAAATATGCATTATTTATAAGTATTCACTTGGTCACTAAGCTACCACTACTTAATCCCATCAACAACGTTAGTCATAAATATGCATTATTTAACAAGTATTCACTTTCTGAATCATTTCGAATTTCCACAGTGTTATTAACAGACTGATAAATGAAGTAACTACAATTCAAGTAATTAAATCAAATTCAATTCATTCATATAAGTTTTATTAGTTAGTCGTGAAACACTAACCAATCACAACTACAAACCATCTTAATGCAACCATGAGAAAACTTAATCAACAATTAGTTATTACAATCAAGTCTCACTACTTGATTCATTGTTTATTTTCAATATCTAAAGGGGTTCTTCCAATGTCCTTTTAAAACACTCTATTGTCTTATTCAAGGATGTCCCCCATATTTACATTCATGCATTCACTCATTAAAAGCACTGCATGTAACTTTCATGTTCATTAAGTCTATCATTAATTTTTCCATATTTGCAAAAATTGGTAGTTAATTGTCACTTTGTTTAGTGAGTGTTTAGGATTGTTCATAAGTCTGACAAAGGTTTTATTATCTTTTATCCTCATCAAGATTCAAATGTCATGAACATAGTTTTGTAGCAAACATACTACTCCTTGCAGTTATAAACATGAACCACACATATCATGTCAAAAATAGTGTACTGCATATATTAATATGTAGGTTGTTAGACTCATACCTGAGTTGATGCTCACTAGTAGCATACCTCGATTTCCTTTCTACTTAAAAATTCCCAAATGCGTTAGTGCTGCAACCTTTATCTCTGATACCACTTGTAACATACCCCGGTAACCTCACATAAAAATGCAGGGAGCTAGAATTTTTTTTACACAAATTACCCACAAGTAATTATTAACCATTAGATAGAGTGTTCATTAGTACATAAAGTAACTTTCAATATAAGACAGTAAGTTGCATAACCATTAACAACCATTGTTGTAGTACTATTGTAGTATATTTAATAAATTGTCTGATGAACCTTGCATCCATTTCATGATTCTGTTAACCAGATTAATTAATCACAGACTTGACATTATGAATATCACATTAGATAAGGAATCAACATCATTAAACAGACACAATAATCAATCACATCATTGAACACCGATATACCCTGGAAAAGCTGTAAGTATTCTTGCCCATGAGAATATTTCACAAATTACCCTCTTTAATCTATATTCACTTCCACGAAAATGACTACGAAATCCATTTTCAAGAAAAGAGCATGCATCGTATCTTTTCTTACATAAAAGGCATATGCAATGTCATATAAAGACAAGAAAGCTTACTTATCTTTTAACGCTGCAACAATCTATATGGTAATAACAATCTTTATCTACATGTAGTAATATATTTTCTTTTTATTATATATATATATTCAGAAATCTATGATAATTGCTTAGTTTTTCCATGCAAAACGCAACAACATGATATTTTCGAAAAATCTAAAGAAACAATTTATTCTTCTCCATAAAGAATGGAGTTACTTATCTATTAGTATAATATATTTGGATAATCTCTTGCGGACAAGAGAAACACAGTGGCTTTCTATAGTCCATGATTTGGAAGGTTGGTGGCGATTTACAACTCTTTCTTTACCCACTATGAAGAGGAGATTGAGGCCAGCGAAGAGTATCTATCGCCAAGCTACTACCCACTATGAAGAGGTGATTGAGGCCAACAAAGAGTATCTATCGCCAAGCTAGTAAGCTTAGAGTGATTGTCTTTCCCTCATCTTTTCTTTGTGAAGGTATTTAGCAATGAAATCTACAAGAATATAGAGCATAATGGCGTGGCTACCAAGGAAAAAGGTTGAATATTAATGGCTGCTGCAATAACTACAAGAGTATAGAGCATCATGCCGTGGCTACCAATGAAAAAGGGGGAATATTAATGGCGGCTACAACTAGGGCCTTTTTGTTGAGCTTATAAAATGAGTCCAAGTACCAAACTTCATGAGTTGTGACTATATGTTTCTTAAATTGTTTTTCCCCCATCCACTAGAAGGAAAGAAAACCATTTAACTTGCTCACACTACTCCAATCATTTCTTGGAACCCACAATAGTAGTTACAAGTCATTCCATAACTACTTGATTCAAAACTTCAACCAGTTAAATAATAATATTTTGTAATTACATGAGTTTGGGTAAATATATTACATTTGATCACCATCTATCCAAGACCCATATAAATTAAAAAATAAATAAATTATTTTTAATATAAAATAAAAATGCATTTTAAAAAAATAAGAAAAATAAAATAATTTAAAACTTAAACCTTTTATTTAAAACTTTATTATTATTAAAAAAGTATTTTGAAAACTCAATTACTTATACATTTCTTAATAAATCCTAAATTATTAATTCAATGCATACATTACATATATTATTTATTCGGTTCATTGAATTCAAATTCTTGATGCCTACATGAAAGACCAACATAAATGAGTGTTCAATAGATCTTTCATTAGATCTTGAAACGATCCAGTATACTCTTTCCCTTTAATTCCTGGTTCCAGAAAGCTCCTTCAAACTCTTCAAACTTGTATCCTCTATACACAGCCGGCTGATGTTCATCCACCATGCTAGTTGCAGGGGAAATAAAAGCATCGTGTCCAGGAGAATAAAAAGTGGGAATTGATATGCGTGCACTCTGCTTATTCGTTATTACTCGATGATCCACGCTCTTAAATTTCCCATTGCTCACAACCTAATACAATTCAAATCACACACAACACAAATTGAATGATTAGTATCAAATTCTTGCACAATGAGAGAAAATAACTTAACTTTATAGATCTGCGCATTCTTTCTCACCTGCAGCTGATCTCCCAAGTTGACCACAAACGCGTCAGCTATGGGTTCTACAGAAGCCCACTTTCCATTTCTGAATACTTGCAGGCCACTGACATTATCGCTTTGCATTAACACAGTGATGGCACTTGCATCTGAATGGCTTGCTGCACCAATAGTAAGATCTGGGTTTGGGCATGGAGGATAATAATTTATACTCATCATATGGCTATGTTTTCCAAGAATTTTATTCAAGTAATTGGAATCTAGCCCCAGAGCTTCTGAAATTGCAGCCAGCAACCTTAATATCAGTGCTCTCAGCTCACCAGAGTACTTGCCCGCAATTTCTCTGTAACAAAACTCAGGTCAAAACAGCTAAACTTTTCCATGGTGGGTTAAGATGAATCTTTTCTAGTGTTCTGTCTTAGATATTTTATAACAGATAAAGGTTTGCTGATTACCTGTAGGCTGCTGGTTTTTCAGGCCAAGAGCCGATGACTTCTTCTAGAGGATGACAAGGGTGAGTGAGATAGTCCAACCAGTTGAGAACCTTGTCTTTGTTAAGATTGAAGCTGGTAGAAAGCCGGGCTAGCTGCTTTATGTCTTCTGAGTAGAGACATGCTCGGTCTTCGACGGGCATTTCGAAGAACTCTTTGGCTATCCCCATCATGCTTTCCATGACATTCTTTGGCACGCCATGGTTCACTATCTGATATCAATAAAAAATTAGTCAATCGGATATGAAACTTGACACAGAAACTATATTATATTAATACCAGCATACCAATAGAGATGTATAGACTCAATAGTCTGCACATTCAACCAAAAGTTTAAGTATTTGAGGGGAGGTAGAAACCTGGAAGAAACCATCCTCTTCGCATGCAAGTCGGATTTGATGGACTACTGTTGCTCTGTTAGGGCCATCGAGGTCTTTTAGGTCTATCACAGGGATGCTCTCAGAGTAAGAGATCTGAGACACCTGTAGGCGTTCATGGGGAGGCAGGATATATCTTTCCTGCACCTCCAGGTTGTTTGTTCCATTGGATATGAGCTTCTGAATGGCACTACTCAGCTGTTGGGTCTGCGCATCCATTGTAGAAGACATCTTGGTCCAATATGTGTGCTACGGGAATTTATAGAGTACAACAATATTACTTTTCTGGCAATATTAGATAACAATCCACCAATCCTTCTGCGCCAACGTTGACGACAAAGTACCCAATTCTGCGCCACCGTTGACGACGAACTACCCACTTCTGCGCCACAGATGAATTTAGAGCGCTGACGATGGAAGAGTTGGTCGGTGCATTCAAATAAGGCGCACATTCGTATTTGTTAGAGTTATAAACACATTCTATTATATAAAGTTATAAACACATTCCAGAACGAGGAAACCTATTTGTTAAAGTCCATGCAGACCTGAACAGCAAGTTTGAATTTAGAGCGCCTGACGAGGGAGTTTTTAGGGGATGCGAATCACGCTTTCGAATATTTTGAAATCGGATTTGTTAACACATTCAAGAACGAGGATTGGATTTAGAGCGCCTGACGACGGAGTTTTGTCCAATATAGTCCACGACCGAGGAAACCTATTTATTAGATTTGTTAACACATTCAAGAACGAGGATTAAATTTAGATCGCCTGACGACGGAGTTTTGTCGGCATGCGAGGCACACTTTTGACATTGGTTTTTGATAAAGGCCGTTTCACAGCACGAGTGACTTCATCGTTCATCTCACCTTTTAAAGCAACTTTACTCGGTAAACGAATCATTTTTTCCATTTCTTTTTTATTTATTTGTAATTTTTTAAAAGATAATGGAAAAGTGAAACAACGATAATATGCTTTTTAATTAAAGAATTGATCGAGTTTTATGATTTTTAATTTAATTTTTTAATTAAAGAATTTATTGACTTTTATGATTTTTAATTTAATTTTTTAATTATAGAATTTATTGATTTTTAATGATTTGTACAGACACTTTTTATATTTATATATATCTATATATGTATGAAGGGTGGGTAAAAAAATGGTGGCCAAAATATAATGAGAGTAGAATGAAAGAAATATGGGGTGAAATTATTTTTTTTTATTACGTAAGATTATAGGAATTATTTGTTTGTATAGAGAAATTTTTGGAGAAATCACATCGAAGATTTTGGTTCTATGTCTTTTTAGCTCTATAGTTAATGGTCTTCCCGCTGACATGTACAGTTTTGCTATCTATAGGCTTGGTCTTTTTGATGTCTCAAAGGGTTTATCCTATTTCTGCTCCATGGTTTACCATTCTATGTCAGGCTTCTATGGCTGGTTTATGCATCATTGTAATGGTCTTTTCCCAAGTTTGGGATGGCTCAGTCTCTCCGGAAAGCAAGCATTCTTATGCTCTTGTCTGAGGCCTCTGCCTCTTTGTAACTTTATTTTCATTTTCTCTTAATAGAATTAGTCTTTACTTAGAAAAAAAAAGATTAACTATATAAATCTATATATATTCTATGCATAATTAAAGTTTAACATTTAATAAAAAGAAATTCTAATATTACTAAAACATTAGTATAAATAAAAATAATGTTGATAGTTATATTATTTATTATTAAACCAATAAAAAAAGATTAAATATATAAATCTAAATACATTCTATTGTATAAAAAAGAGATTATAATATCTAAAACATCAGTATAAATAAAATAATGCTGAAAATGATAAATATTATTGATAATTAAATATTATTCGACAAAAAGTAAAGAAAAAAACCCTAGACAAAGAAGGAGAAAACTAAGAAGAGAGGGCAGGAATCCAACAACTCCTAATTTTCTAGCCATCGTCCCTATTAATATTACTAGAATACCTCTCAATTTTTATGGCTTCCCTAAACTTCTAATGGTGGAAATGAGAAAACTTAGCGATAACCTTAGCCTCCTCAATGCATATATGATGCTTGGTCTTCTCTGCATGTTCGGCTAAAGCTGAAGATTTGGTCCTCCGATGCTTGATATCAGCAACATGTTCCTTGATCCTCTCGTTAATAGAACAACCAGTTTCACCGATGTATGAGGTTCCACAAGAACAAGGGATGATATAAACACCTTTCATATCCATAAGGTTTACACGGTCTTTAACAGACTTAAGGGAACTTCTAATGGTGCTGAGGACCATTGCGTCCCTCACCACCACCTCCACAACTAACTCTATTATTTTTAATATAATTTTCATGTGGAGTTTTGCCAAATTCCAACACAGATGGCAAGAAATTGTTATTTCTAAGTCCCCTTCCTCCACACAAAGCAATTCAATTGTTTCAAAGGAAGTCTTCCCATCTCCCGTGAGGAATTCATGTATCTTACTTTAGAGGTAAATCATTATACCACACAACAACTCAATATGTCAAAATGAAAGCAAATATTTCAACACAACAACTTCTTTAAGCACCAGGGACTTAGGTGGCTAGTATAATTTATGCCAAAGAATTATATAGGGTATATACAATAAAGTAAGAAAGTGATATTGTGGGGGAGAATTATATAGGGTATACAATAAAGTAAGAAAGTGATAAAGACAAAGGAGGAGGAGGAAAACATAGCTCTAGCATCGAAGGGACAACATAAGACGAAGTGAAAGAAGGACATTTCAAAGGTGAAATGTTTCAATTGTGGTGAGATGAGCCATTATGCATCCCAATGTCCTTTGAATAAAAAGAATAAGGATGAGAAACATGATCCTAAGGCTGCTTCAATAAAGATTGATGAAGATGAGTTTTCCATGAGTGCCCTTGCATCTCCAGGAGGGAGATGGGGTGATATTGAGCATTAGTCGGGAGGACTACATGTGGGCAGGATCCTTGAGGAGTCCACCTCTTGGATCAATTCTTTACTGCAGGAGCCCAAAATTCAGCAGAAGCGAGATGGAGTTAGTGTCAGATGATGTAGTGGATTGTTTAGAGGATAGATGTAGTAGCCTGAGACCAAGAGCTAATCAGCATAGAGCAAGTTTGGCAGTAGTGCAGTTGGAACAGTGCAAAAGTCAGCAGTAGCGCAGAAGATTCAGAGGGTCAAATACTAGAGAAGTCAGATTCCAACATCCATGGTATTATGTTGAACACATTTAAGTTCAACTAATTTTGGATTTTTTTTAGTTGCTTCTCTTAGCAACTGAGTTGTAGTATGGATGTAGTGTTAGTAATGGCAGTGCTAGCAGCATAATAGATGCAACATTTGAGAGGAATTTGTAGTACATATGCAAAAGTGGCAGTGGCAGTGTCATGGACAACAATACAGTAGTAACATTAGCACAATGTTGGTGGCAGCAATAGTGAAAAAGGAGGTGCTTCAAAAATAGAGCATCATGCACGTGGATATTGTTTCTAGAGAACTTTCCTCGTTGAGGGAGTGCTAGTTTTTGGTAGCATTGAAAGTGCTATAGGCTTGAAAATTGGTGGAGAGGCTAAGGCACATGAGTTCCAAAGAACCTAAAAACCGTTTGGTGAAATTCCACTCAGATTATATTTTATTAAAATAAATATTAATGGGTATTAATCAAAATATGGGTGAGAATGATCTAGAAGGAAGATCAAGTGATGTTTTAATCTTATCAATTGACTAGAGACTTAATCTTTGTCGTTGATGTCTCAACAGGAAAAGTGTAAGACGGAGGCTTGGGTTTCATTTGGAAACACACACATAGAGAACGAATTGATCTAGAGTTTGATTTCTGGGGCTAGGAAGCTGAGAAATTCAAACTAGGTGATCATTCTGCAGTAGAGGGGCAGTGATAATCTAGGAGAAGGAATTTTCAGAGAATATTGACAGAGAGGTGGAGAGAAATTACAGAGAGGCAGCATAGTAGTCGGGAGTGTTGACGTTGGGCCAGTCTAGGTCCACGGAGTCTTGATGCGGAGCCAAAAAGGACTATGCAGAGGGAAAAGTTGTCTGTCACGTAGAAGCCAGAACTGTAGGAAACAATCGGAACTACTAGGAATTGCCAGAATAGATGGGATAGCTGACATAGAGCGCAAAGGAGCTGATGCAGTGCTAGCGCAGAAGTAGTCGAGGTTAGCCAGTCTTGTGCCGGATCAGCAGAAATTATGTAGGGTGAAGTGAGGTAAAACTCAATCATATTTTCTACCAGTATTATCTCTATAAAGGATTTCTATATGAGCATCTTAGATTTGTATTCATATATTTCTCTTGCATAATAATAAACCCTCAGAACCGTGGCACCAATTTTCCCGCATTGGGTTTTTATGGGGACTATTGTGTCCAAAAATAAGTGTGTCTTATGTATCTTGTTCTTTGCTCTATTTTCTATTTCATGAGATCAAATATTTAATTAGTGTAGGTTGCAGAAATAATTTGCTTCAGTATTCAAAATAATAACTTGATGAATGTAATTTAAAAATAAAGTAGGTGAAGTAGATTCAGATTTGCTGCAGTAGGGGTTCCTTCAGCGTAGGAATTTTCACACGATGGTGAAACCACAACTTAGAATAACCAAAACCCAACCAATAAAAAATAATTCCCATTCATGAAATGGATTTATCCTTTTCTACTTTGAGGGTACTAATACAGGATCTGTAAAACACAAGAGGTCCCTCAAAATTGTCTCTTGCAAGTTCATTAAATTCAATTGTATCATCCATTTCCAATGGATAGTGCTAGTTAACCAATATTTTTGATTACAAACCTAGGATGTATGAGCGCTATAGAACTGGTCTTAATAAAAAAAAATTAGAGACATTAACATTGCTTAACAAGAGTTTTTGTTGGTTTTCACTTACCCAAGGAATGACAAATGTTTATGAGTAAACAAAAGACACATTTGTATGGACTGGTGCACATACCAACCATTTCAATACAATTGGATGGATAGGAAATTCATGGTATTTGATAAACCTCCTTATAATAATATGGAGGTACCTCTATATTTCTTAAGAATGTTATGGGAAAAGTTCAGGCTAGGACTCCATATAAACTACTTTGACATGGGATAAACCCAAGGGCTGGGTAGTGAGTCTACACAAGATACATAAAATGCTAGGTGCAACCTAACACTAAGTCCTTGTCCACTTAGACGAAGGCATAATCCCCCTACCCAACATCCTCTTGTAATGGATATCAATTTTTTTCTATGTGGTTCGTGGTCCCTAGATATCGATGACCGCTAGATCCATAAAATAATTGTACTAGGTAGATATTCTTGAAAGGATGTAACAACTTCTAGGGTAAATGTGCATAATAAAAAACATAATAGGAATAGAAGTACAATAAACATATCAGCTATCAAAATCCATATATACATCAATACATGTGCACATGAAAATCAGGGGAATGAATTTTTTTCATTAATAAATGCAATGAACCAACCAGAGATAGGACTACCATGTTCCAACTGACCATAGATTGGCTAAGCCAAGTCTCTCTACAGCCAATCACCCATTTGCCATATTCCAAGCATGAATATGGGATCCCATAAAACACATCAATCAAAACTCATTCAGGGCTTCCAAAGGCCACCCACCTCAACCCATCAAAAAATGATTCCACCTCACAGTTGGACATCACCAAAAGCCATCATCATATTGGTCTCCATCCAAGCCTTCCAGGGCTTCCAGACTGTTTGTCCAACCAAGGCTTCCAGAACTAGTAACTCAACCCAGAACTTATACAAGGCTTCTAAAGCGTTTGTCCAACGAAGGCTTCCAGGACTAGTAAATCAACTCGCCAAGGGCTTCCGGAGCATTTGTCCAATTAGGGCTTCCAGGACTAGTAACTCAACCCAAGTTGTTACGAGGATTCCATAGCGTTTTTTCAACCAGGGATTCCAGGAGTAATAACTTAACCCAAGCTAAGGAAAAATTAGAACAAAAAAAAAACAAAGAAATGAAAGTAAACCCAAAATCACCATGGCTATCTAGGAAATGGCAAGGCTAGGCAATCCACTGTTAATCTAGGCAATCCTCCATGCCAATGATAGATCACAACCAAGAAACTACATGCATGTGCCATGCATGTCAAAACTAGCGAATAAATCATACATGCAACTCAGTACCTACAAGAAAATCTGATGTAGTTGTTGATGATGATGCCTTGTTGTGCTTTCTTGCTCTTACTTTGCCTTCTTGCTCCAAGAGTCCGAGTATGCCACACCCTCAAAGAGTGCTCCAAGAAAACCCTATGTAACCAAGAGTATGAGAGAAAGAAAGAGAGAGAGTAATGAGAGAGCTCCAAAACTGAACTGACCAAGTCTTTCCCACTGATCCTCATAAGCCTTTTTATTGATGAGGCCTCTATTTTCTTCATTTTCCTTCAATTTCCTCCTCACATGCAAAATGTGACCTTTCACATTCCTTTTCTCCTAGTTTCCATTATTTTCGTAAATAAATGTGCCAAAATACCTTTTCGCCTCTGTAATGACTTAGCCATTTCCTTTGCCAATTTCCTTACCCATAAACAATCAGATGAACACCCCCTAGGATGTCTTTTCCACCATTCAGCTTGGAATATGTGTCCCAATCATCCGTGGTTATTGTTTTTAATATTTATTACATGGAATTTTCACCAGGGCTGTTATAGAACCCTCCCCCTTGGGGGACACCATCCTCAATGCTTAATCACACATATACCTCAACAACCTACTGAGAGAAGACATACCGCTCATGGAGCTTTATAACCCAGCTCGATGTAGTATTTACAATGAAATATATGCTCAAGACATACTATCATGAAAACATGACAACATATCGCATAGTGGAGCTTTATAACATAGCTCATTATGGTATTTACAATGATCATCCTACATAAGAAAACTCATATGACATCATAACATCATGATAACATATCCACATGACAGTATAATAACATAACACCCATACCGCATAGTGGAGCATTATAACACAGCTCGTTATGGTATTTACATCCATACATGGCTGTACATATAACAACCTCATCAAAATATATATACCAAAACATATGCCAAATCATATACCGAACATATATCAATCACACACTAATCATCATATAGCATCTATCAAAACATCATAAGGCATATATCAAAACATCATATAGCATGTATCAACCAACATAAAGCATACATCAAATCATCATAAGGCATATATCAACCATCATAAAGCATATATCAATCACCATAAAGCATATACTAAACCAACATAAATCATATATTAAAGCATCATAAAGCAACTACCAAACCACGATAAGAAACCACCAAACCACCATATCAACTGCTAATTCTTGTAGTTGATTTTAACTACCCAATCGGGCATGTTCATGATTCTTGTACTATGCACATAACTTCCATCAATTTTAAAATAAATTAAAATAATTTCACATCATACCTCATTGGTAGTTCATTAGTAAGGTACATTTGCAATCATGTTCGCTTCCTATCACAATAAGTCAAACTAGAATATTTGACCAAATCAACATGTATAAAAATATCACATTAGGTTACCTCAAAACATAATGACCAAAATCATAAATGACATGTAACCATCATAAATAAGAATCATAGATCACATGTAATCATCATAGGCCATAATCATAAATCACATGCATACTAAAACCAAAATACAATACCAAAACTTATCCTTTCATCAATCCTTAGCTTCTACCTTCATCTTTATTCCGTACGCACTTCGGATCAGTTGCTACACCCGAAAAATACCCAATGCCTTCTCTTTAACCATGTGCATAGACACATAGTGTGCAGCACAAACATACGACCACACATCATACCACACCATGAAATACATCCATCTACACCTGACATACAACACATACACCTACACCCAGTATATACAATACAATGCATCCATCTATACTCGATGTGCAATACCACCCAATACATGTACCTACATAGAGTACAACACAACGAGTACACATGCTGCAATTCCATGACTACATGATGCACATACATAATATTGTATGACCATAACACAACATGGATGACATGCACACAATACCACACATACACCAGTACTTTATGTACAACATGTACACAGTACCATCGGTACACCACACCACTTACACAATGTGTGCACAACATCACATGTACATGGCACCACCTACACAACGCCACATGTACACTACACCACTATACAATACATACACAATACCACATGTACACAATGCCACATGCATCACATGTACATAACACCACATGCATACAGTGCCACTTGTACAATATGTACACAACACCACATACACATGACACATCTTGTACAATCATGCACACCAAACCATATGTACATAGTACCAATGTACCACATGCACGCAATGCCACTTGTACATAGTACTACATATCCAACACATACATGGCATCATCTGTACACATCACTGCATATCCAACGTCTGCATAGTACCATATGCACACAACACCACATATCCATCATGCACATAGTACAATATGTACACAATACCACATATCCATCATGTACATAGCACCATTTATACCCAGTGTTATCACTCAATAGTTTCTCTAGAAGTTATTGGAAGAAATAAAATGGCCAAGGTAACTACTAACTAACTTTGGAGCATAGGTTCTAGCCAACCTAGCTCAGAGTGGGCTCTCTCTATATGATTTAGCTTTGTTTGCTGGGATTTTAGGCTAGTTATGGATTGCTTAAGGAGTTTTGGTTTGTTTGAGATTGGGTGGTGGGATCTCTTTAAACAGATAGGAAAATCGATGCCTTTCAGACCATTGGGCTATGGCGTTAAGAGATAAGGAAGCAGGGTTGGATGAACTCAATAAAGGAGATGTTCTAAGGGCAAGGTATCAGAGTGTATTTCAAATGTTTGAGACAGAGAGGTGGAAGGTTTTCACTCGAGGAAAGAGAGTAGTTAAGGATTCTCAAACCTAGATAATTAATGAGGAAGGAAGATGCAACTAAAATCGAAGGGCAACTAAGGATCCTTCAATCTAGATTACTTGGTGATTCAGCTTAAACTAAAGAGATATTAAGGATTCTTTAATTTAACTATGAAAATAAAACATTCAAATGCTTAACTATTAACATAGAGTGTTTTTTAAACAATTTCTGAAATACGTTTCCAAGTTAAAGAATTTAGATTGAGATATATATAAGGGTGTGAGTAACTTTGATAAATTGACAAAGATACAAGAAAAATAGTTTTTTGGAATACGCTCAACACATGAATCCCTGGCACAATTTGATATTTTTTGATTAGTCCATCTTGTTGGCTCTTCAATTGGTACAATAGCCTTTTGTTCTTCGAGATCAAGAAGCCTACATAAATGTACAATAGTGTCAACCCTACATACTTCTAATTGTGAAGTATATATACATAGCTTTTTTACAAAACATCTCAAACTAAATTGAGATTTATTCTAGGAAATAAAATGTTGTCGTTATGGGAAGATAGAGACAGCTAATGAACTGTTTCATGTTGTCCCTTTTATTTTGGTATTGCTGGCTTTTATGAATTTAAGCCCTTTATGATCCCTTGTTGTTTTGCTTTCTTACGCTAGAATCTTCATTTACCTTTGTCTTTCATTTGATACTCTTTGACACTGATACTCTTTGACCTTGCTGACATTTCTTCATGTTCTCACCTAGTTGTTTTGTTTGTACCCTTTTACTGCATTTTTCTTACTGTAAATCAGTCAATTTCCATATAGGCTTTTAATCTCTTATTCATTCAGTGTCACATAATTTGATTGTCAACGTTCTTCTGTATATTTCATTTTCCTTGGTTTCATAATTCATTTCTTCTGGTTTTGAATTTGACTTTCAGAGGTTTTGACAGAGGTTTTTAAAGAATCAAGAAGTTTTCAAAAGGGTTTGGTCACAAGTTTTTGAATTTAAAGCGATTTTTAATTAATTTGTAGTTAATTAAATCACTTCACTAACTGAACGCTTTCAAATTGAAAGGGCTGTCTGTCCATCTTATTCACAGACGTATGGCGTTTAGGTGACTTGACTTCAACTTGGTGTCTCGGCCACAATAGAGGTTTGAATGGGTTTAGTACAGATCGAGAGGTTGATTGGAGTTTTTGCAACATCTTCATGACTTTAAATGGGGTCTGTTGGTAGTTTTCAGGTTTGCATGTATCACACTGGTTCATTGAGGTTTTACAAGGAAAACAAGCGAAAGAGACAAAATAGGGCTTCACAGCCTCTTTGTGGAGCAATAATCACTTTTGGTGGAAATTTCATTTTTATGAATGATTGGCAGTTTATTGGGTTGGCGGGGAGGTGGTTTTACAGGGGGTCGCACCGCTTTAGTGAGGAATGCAGTATTTAGGAGCAGAAACTTGATCTGCTCCATTGTTTGACACGTAGCAGTCAGGGGGTCGGGTGAAACTGCCTTATTGGGTGGGCAAAGGTCAGTCATCGAGCATGGCCGATATCGCTATGGACCGTCGGATGAGGGG
>APFE030088647.1:993-11359 GCA_000404065.3 Pinus taeda
ACTTTGACATTGTTGATTCAGTTTGGTGGGAGTCATTTTTCAATAATCAAAGTGATATCATTTCAACAACAACAAATAAAGATATACCTTTGAAAAATCCATTTATTTGGCCACAAAATGTGTCAAATGAACATGAGGAAAGAAACATTGTTGAACATCAACAATCTCAAGGTATTACTAATTCTTCACAGGTAGAGGAAAGAAAGATGTATATTGGTTCCAGAAGATCTCGTGCACAACGTGAAGCCATGGAAGACCTTTACAGGGGTTCAATACATGAAATTAAGGAGGGTTGCATGATTGCAGTGCTAGCAGATGGAGATATCATTGGCTATCCATTCTAGGTTGCTAAAGTTATAAAGGTATTTGCAGAAAATGAGGATGTTACAAGTGTTGAAGTACATTGGTATGCCACAAATACACACCCATTCAATGGTGTGTATAAGTCAGAGATGGTAGTTGACAAAAAAAATGGCAGAAAGAGAAAAAGAAAGGGTATAAATATAAATCGCCACTGCACAAACATATTAAAATTGGAGGATGTTGACATCCTTGTTTATGACTTCAATTTAACAAAGAGAGAAACTCTTCGCTTCAAGACGATAGAGATTCTGAAAAGGTTGTTACCAGAAGGAACAGTGTTGAGATGGGAGTCTGCTGTAACCAGTCGTAGATCTAGAAGAATTTTGAAACCTGAAATGTTGGGCATGCATGTGGACTCAGATGGGGCACTAGTTGATGAAAAAGAAGAATATGGAACATCTTCGTTAGCATCCAGTCACTCATCTGAAGATGTGAATTCTGATGGTGTGTAAGAAAATATGAATGATTTTGAATAATTGTTTAAGACAGTTTATATAACTGATGTATGCATCGTATCTTGAAATAAAATTGATGATTTCCATATGGTGTTAAATGAGAAGTTGCGAGGTATTTTTGTGTTGTTGGATTATATGTCTTAATTATGGTAATTTTTATTATTTAAAATATCTACAACGCAATATTAAATTAGAGATATAATGTATGTTTTATTCAATATGCAAATAATGACTTTTGAATTCATTGAGTGATGTAATTCATTCATAATTTCATGGTTTTTTAATTTTACAGTTGAAAAAAATTCAATTTCTTTTGTATCTAACATGTTATGGTTGAAAACATGTTCAATTTATACTTAGGAAAGAAAAATGATATTCTACCAAAAACATTAATGTGTTTTTTTCCTCATAAACAACTTTGTTTGGCACATAAAAATTTGGTTTTACTAACATTTTTTAAAAAGTTGAAAATTGACCCTAGAAAAAAAATCATTGTTCCAGTATCATCACTTTCATTTTGAAGCTATATTTTGCATGAAAATTTCGTAGTAAATTTCGTAGTCACTGCCATTTTTAAAACATGTTCAAAATTGACCCCTAAAAAATAAAATCATCGTTCCAGTATACACAATTTTCATTTTTAGCACTGTTTTTTATGTTTTTTCGCGGTTTTTTAGCCAGAGTTCCCATTTTGAGTTTATAGTTCCCATTTCAAAGTTTACATAGTTTAAGCCTATTTGTTATCATTTCGAAACCTTTACTAATGCAATAATTAACTATCCAACTTATAATAAAGAGTTGTATGCTTTGGTACAAAACATGAAGAAATGGAAGCATTATTTGATGGGTAAAGAAATGATTATTCATATTGACCATCAAGGTTTGCAATATTTACAATCGCAAACCAAGCTACAAAAACCTAGATGTTTCAAGTGGATGGGATTATTACAACAATTTCATTTCGTAATAAGGTATAAGAAAGGTATATACAACAAATTTGTTGATATGTTATCAAGGCTCATTGTTAATTCATCTATCATTCTTAAGAACGAATCAATCATGCATGAAATGTATATTGAACAATATGCTCAAGATGCTAATTTTAAAGATTTTTATGCAACTTTGAGTCAAGGAAATCATGTTGAAGACTTGGATTATCATGTTCATAACAAGTTGTTATATCATCTTGGAAAGTTATGTGTTTGATCTGGATTTAAACAGGAATGCGACAAATTACATCTATAACCATAAATAAAGATATGCAATAGAAATAAAACTTCATTTCATTAACATCAAATACTGAAATATGCTTACAAACAAAATGGAAATAAGACTAGCTCGGGCGATGGAAGCTTATCTCCGAGAAGACATGTGGTGGCTACATGCCTCTAAATTGACATACAATGAGGCTCAAGGGAATTTTTATTATTGAACAATAAGATAAAACCCTGAAAAATGAAAATCTAACTCGAGGAGATGTAACACCAAGAGTTTATGGGCCACGTTGGGGTTAATTGGGTAGCCAACTTCCTGGGGTCGTAACTTGGTCATATTATCTTCGTTTGACGCGTATGATAACTCGTTGGAAACATCCCTCCGAGGACTACAACAATTAATGTGATTTACATAACAATTGTTGAAGCCATTGTGCCAAAAAGACGTCGTTTATGGCCTCAAAATGGCTCTAGAAGTTCATGAATCGAAAAACTGCCAAAAATAGTAAACTTTGCTACAATTAAGGAAACCAAAAAATTGAAAGAGACAGTGGTGGGGGTCCAAGTGTGATAGGTGAGTGGCCACCAACATCCACCTGTATCATTCCTCCCCCCTTAGGAAGCAATGGTCCCCATTGCATTGAGTGCCTCCATGAGATGGGGAAACTTTTGTTGAACTTGGTCCCTGGTGAGATGTTCTGCAATCTCTGATGTGTCCAGTAATGGTGGGAAGCATGGTCAAGGGCAGTCCAAATTGAACACTCGGTGCAAGCCAAGGAATGGGGGAACGATGTGCTCCAAAGCATTATTTCCCACAGCCTTGGTAATGGTGTAAGGACCATATCGGAGTGGTTTGAGCTTCCGATGGGCTCTTGTAAGGCGTTCTTTCTGCGAATGCAAGAAGACTTTGTCACCCACCTGAAACTTGTGTGGCACCTGATGTTGATCAAGTCACTGCTTGTACTTGGAATTTTCCATAATGGAGCGGAAATATATTGGCCCGTTGGGTAGAGGTGCTCTGGGACTTAGATCGAACAAATTCTTGACCTGAGAGTGCAATGGTACCCCTGTGGGTGAGGAGAAGATGTCCTTGTATTCTTTCATGACCATATCCACCTGCTTCTGCTGCATGGAGGAACCCTTCCCAGGGGCCATGGACATGGCTACGATCTTCCCCATACTTTGAGAGAAAACCAAAAAGATAATAAATTTCCTTGTCTGGGAGATTATCTTACTACAATTCTTAGCACAGATCAAATAGATGGATGTAGGTGGGGCTACCTCCGGTATCCTGTATAACATATTACCCAAAGAAATAATCATAGAGCGAGGTCTGGACTCATATACAACATGTCGCTTCTACAAGTATGGTTGTCCTAATAATACATCACAAACATCAAGAGGATAAACATCACACAATACCTCATATGTGAAGGGCTTGATGTTGTAGGGAAGGCGACACTGTTGACTAACTCAAAGATCTCGTCCTTGTTGAAGCCACCTGATGTTGTACGGTTGTGGGTGTGGTATGGTCTGTAGGCCCAACCTCTCCAAGACCTCAGTTGAAATGAGGTTCTTTTCCCTACCAATGTTGACAATGAATTACAACAGAAAACCCTTCACCCACATTTGTGAGTGAAAAGATGCCCCCCCTCCTCTGGATCTTCGAGCTCATTCTTCTAGATCTTGGCGGTGGCAACAATGGAATTGGGCTCCACATAAATAATCTACTTCCATTTTTAATTCCTCTTGTCGAGTTCTGACTCAGGGTCGAAACATGCATCTGATTTTGAATCCTTCAACTCGGCCACTAGTGACTACTTGGCCCGAAACTCACTTGTGGTGTGAGTGGGGCTCTTATGGAACTCACACCACTTTCCTGTGTCCTTCTTTGACTTCGTGGTGGTGTTATTTTCTTGCAGCTTCGACGGTTGTCTTGGGTCACTCCGCCTTGTCTTTTTCCTTTGTTCTTCATATTCGTAGATCAAAAGTCTTGCTTCTTTTGTTTAAAATTCTGCTCGATCTTGACAACGTATCGATACGTCGTGCTAAGCGAGGAGATGTCCAAGAAATCCATCTCGTCTTGGATGTACCTATGTAGGAAACCGCTGTATTTGAGTACCAAATGCCGCTCAGGATATTTGATACCGAACTTTGTGTGAAGGGTATGAAAATTTTTGGTAAACTCCGACACGTCTTGGTCCCTTCCCTGCCGCAATGTGATCCACTTTATGTATTTATCCTCATAACTTTCGACAGGGTAGTACTGCTCCCTGATGGAATCCCATAATGAATTCAAAGTGGTTGTGGCTGAAAACAGTGAGGCCATAATTTCATTCTTCTGCTCGCAGTAGGTTTCCCATCAACCCTTGACATGGAGGATGGCTTTGAGAAGTGCAAAAGTGATATTTTCCAGGCTCAAAAAATCTTGAACATAAAAATATCCTTCTAGCAGATTTAACCATTTATCTATGGCATCCGCATCTATTTGACCCTCAAATATGGGAATGTCAAAGTTAACTTGTACCTTAAAGGGTGTGGAATTTCAAGAGTAGCTACTGGAAGTAGATACATGGCCCTTGGGTAGCTGCTGAAGGATCTAGGCAAAGTTGTCCATCATCACATTACTTTATCGATCGATGGCTTCTTCGAGCAAGATTTTGATAGGATCTCTTGCCCCCTCATCTTTCTTTTCATCCACCATTGGAGGCCTTCGGTATTTGCGAGGTTGTCCTTGCAAAGGTTCGACCAGTTCAATCCCTAACTCCTTATATCCCGACCTTGCTGGGGACATGCAAAGAAAAATAGAGAAAGAGCATACCACTTTGATACCACTAATCTGGATTTAAATAGGAACACAACAAAATACATATATAACCATAAATATAGAGAAGCAGTAGAAATAACACTTCATTTCATTAATATCAAATGCTGAAATATGCTTACAAACATAATGGAAATAAGACTAGCTTGGGCGATGGTAGCTTATCTATGAGAAGAGATGTGGCGGCTACTTGCCTATGAATTCAGTTACAATGAGGCTCAAGGACATTTTTATTATTGAACAGTAAGATAAAACCCTAAAAAACCAAAAACCTAACCTGAGGAGATGTAACAACAAGGGTTTATGGGCCCCATTGGGGTTAGTTGGGCAAACAACTCCCCTGAGTTGTAACTTGATCATATTATCTCCATTTGACGTGTATGATACCTCGTTGGAAAGATATATTTGATATATTTGAGGACTACAACTTCTAATGTGATTGGCATCAAAATCATTAAAGAAAAATTTCCAAAATATGTCATTTAGGGCCTCAAAATGGATCCAGAAGTTCAGGACTCGAAAAACTACCAAAAATAGTAAATTGTGCTACAATTAAGGAAAATGAAAAACTGAAAGAGACAGTGGTGGGGGTCCAAGTGGCATAGGCAAGTGTCCACCAACATCCACCTGGATTAGTGTTCCACTAGGTGAAAGAGTCAATGTCATAAGGGAATCCCACACTTCTCTTATTGTTGATCACTTTGGTGTAGGAAAAATAGTTGCACAAATTCAGAGGTATTGTTGTTGGCCTCACGCGAATGAAATTGTTTCAAGATATGTAAAGGGATGTTCCATGTGTGCTACTAGAAATCCTAGCAATAGGAAATTAGGTTTGCACACATCACTTCCTCTTCCTTCTCATCATTGGGAAATTATTTCTCTAGATTTTGTAGGGGATCTATGAATGTCTAAGAAAGGCCATGATTATCTATATGTTGTAGTGGGTCGTTTCAACAAAATGTATCTGTTGATTGCATATAAACATGTTACAGTTGGACAAACTGCAAAGATGTTCTTCCAAAATGTATGGGTTCACTTTGGGTTGCCCATTTCTATTATTTATGATCAAGATTCTCGATTTGTCAGGAAGCTTTGGTTAAGTTTATGGGAAATCATGGACACAAAGTTGAAGAAGAGAACCACATTTCATCACAAACTGTTGACTAGATAGAAGTGGTAAACAAAATAGTAGTGCATCTCCTTTGAGGATATTGTGGTAAGTATCCTAAACTTTGGGATGAGCATTTTCATTACATCCAACATGCCTACAATTATGCCAAGCACTCATCTATGCAAGTATCTCCATTAGAAGCTTGTTTGGGATAATTTCCAAAGTCTCCTTCGGATTTCATCTTTGGTAAAGATATTGCAGTAGATGGACATAGTGATGTGGAAAACTCCAAGCATTTCATTAAACAAATTCAGCTAGTACATCAAAGAGTACAAGAGAAACTATAGAAAAACAAAGCCAAGTACAAAGAAAGACATGACAAGCATCAAGTTGATCATGATTTTGAAGTTGGATATCAAGTTTAGTTATATATCATAAAGGAAATAATTCAAGGTTAAGGTTAAAATCTCAAGCCAATAAATAATGGTCCTTTCACAATCTTGGAGAAGATTGGTAACAATGCTTTGCGATTAGATTTGCCACCTTACAATAAAAATTATTTTGTTGAGAATGTGGGAAAATTGAGATTGTATGAGCGTCCAATGATTGATGATCATGAAGAGAGTGTTCAGATTCCATCTATTAAATATTTTTCTCTTGAATATTTAGATGAGTTCTAGGAAGACTCAATTCTTGACAGGTGCATCAAGATTTCACGCAAAGGGAATATGGAGTATCTTCGAGTGGGAACCAATGGTACCAATCCAAGTAAAGAAAGGTGAATAGAGATCAGGAAAGTAAGGGAGTTCTACACTCACTTACTTACTGAGTAAAAATAGATTTTTGGTGGTCCAAAAGCTTCTACTGGGGAGGAATGATCCAAAGGATAAAAAATATGCTTAAAAATCAAAGTGCTCAAAATATTATGAAACCAGTGCCAAATCGTAGATCTCGTCATTGTTATTCCAATGATGCTTAAATCGCCTTAGTCCGACACCATATGTGAAATTTGTTGCATTATGAAGTTTTTGGCAAACAACTAAAAAGTCAACTTGTAGGGTTGATTGTGCAACTGACTGAGAAGTGATGTGGCATTAATGTTAGCAGCTGAATGTGCAATACAATTGTCAGAACGGGCCAATCTTGGTAGGACAAGTGATAAAGTATGATGGGTTGTTATGTTTGTGGTTGAGCCAACCACAAGCTGCCACGTGGCCCAATGAGAGGCTGCCACATGGCTTGATGTCATTGGTCAAAATTTTGTTAAGGGTCCAACCAAACCTGCAGAAATCAAACCCATGACCTGGAATTAAACAACCAACCACCATTATGTTACACCACTGGACATGCTCGTTAATACATAGCAGACCAAATATAGTTGTGGTGCAACCGTTTAATGGTTGGACGAGGGTGGGGCAAGCTGGCAGGCTTGCCTAACTGGCTTTGGCTCCAAGTTTTATGCAGTAATATATGACTACGACGTATGGTGGGCAGGGCAGGGAGTTAGCCCCAACACTGGTCCCATTAACCTTCATGTAACCACCTATAGGGATAGCAGGGATAACGGAGAAGGGCTGGCACATGGCATCTAGCCCGTGGCCACATGACCCATCACATGACTAAGAGCGCGAAAGCCGACAAGTGTGTGGCCTCTAGCTCGCATCCCTGTCCACATTGAACACCATATGACCAACCTAGGGGATAAATAATCAGCGCACAACCCTATTGGCGTGATTAATGATTCAAAACATTGCACCATTTTTGGTGGAAATGTTGCCGAACCCACGCTAAATTGTCACTTAGCGGTTCCGCCAAAAGGGAATCTTTGGTCATTTTGTAGGACATATAGCAGAGAAATGAACAAGGGGTCCTAAATTGCCCATTTTTCAACCTTTTTGAACCCAAGAAGAGCTTACGCAGGGCTTTTTGGGTATTCTGGACGATGGAAAATTTTAAGGGCGAATTTTCACCATTGGGCTAAATTAAGGGGTTTATATTTTTATTGGGCGAATATTTTGTATCATAGTTCATTGTTACAAATTGCCTCAAATTTATTTTATAAAAAAATTAGGTATGGAGGTTAGCCCACCTTATTTTAAGGGAGAGCGTAAAAAAAGTAAATTTAGCCCTTGAAATTAGGAGTTACAATCTTCCATTCACCCTCATTTTCAAGAAAATGTATTTATGATAATTATAAATAAAAATATAAATACAGTGGAGTTATGGTAAATAAATAAAAGCTCTTTTTATACTTACTCCAAAGGTATGGTAAATAAATAAAACCTCTTTTTATATTTAGTCCATAACCCTCTTTCTATTTAAAAAGGCTAAAAAACGAGGTTTCATTTAAGTGAATCCTATGGGCCAAATACCATATTTATAAAAGAGGTATGGTAAATCAATAAAAATATAAATAAACTAGAGGTATGGTAAATAAATAAAACATTTTTTTATACTTACTCCATATGTCACCTTATATATATGAACACACAAGTGTGTAAACACATAAAAATATAAATAAAGTGAAGGTATGGTAAATAAATAAAACCTCTTTCTATATTTAGTCCATAACCCTCTTTCTATTTAAGAAGACTCAAAAAAGAGGTTTTATTTAATTGAATCCTATGGGCCAAATACAATATTTACAAAAGAGGTATGGTAAATTAATAGAATTATAAATAAACAAGAGGTATGGTAAATAATAAAACATTTTTTTATATTTACTCCATAAGCCACCTTATATTTACGAACACTAAAAAAATGTGTTATATTTAGGTGAAGCCTATGGGCCAAATACCATGAGCCAAATTATTATTAATACCATGCAAAAAAACATTATTAACCCTAGTATTAGTATTAATAAAAATAAAGATGGCACATGGTATTGACCCATGGTATTCACATGGAATGCCCCCTATTTAAAGGGGGAAATTACACTAGCATAGATCCATCTTTACTCTGGATCAAATATCGTGATATGCAAACTAATATAGAGTGAAAAAATATTTGATCCCTCTCGGGCTTGGTAGATCAAGAGTAAAAATGGATCTTGTAATTTAATGTCACTTAAACATTTTAACTTGGTTACAAATAAAAATAAAATAAAAATCAATTATTAATTCTATTAATTTTTTATAAATTACTAATAGCAGTTTTTAAGCTCTAGGTTTATGATAACCCATGGTATTGACCCATGGTAATACCATGGTATTCATGTGAGCATAGACTATTTAAAAGGGAAATTCTATCAGCTTAGGTCCACCTTAATTCCGGGTCTACCAAGTGTTGGGACCTTAATTCCGGATCTACCAAGTGCTGGGAGGGATAAGTAGATTTCATCCC
The DNA here is from genome assembly GCA_000404065.3 of Pinus taeda. NCBI lineage: Eukaryota > Viridiplantae > Streptophyta > Pinopsida > Pinales > Pinaceae > Pinus > Pinus taeda. The sequence goes on from APFE030088647.1 coordinate 10,303, forward strand.
TCTAAGAGTGGTAGATGTGGAGTTAAGATGGATATAAGTTGGTTTTTATGATAATGAAGATATTAAATAGACTTAGGAAATTATATTGTAAAAAAAATCTTAAAGTGAATGGTTAAAGCTACATTTAGTCACTTCACAAAATTTAGTAAGAAATACTGATATCTCCATTAATATTGGTTTTTCTGATTTAACAAAAAAAAATTCAAAACAATGAAATCTTAACTCTTTCCGCATCACCCTCGCAGAAGAGAGATAGTCGCTGCCCAGATTTTCCACCATTTTTCAAACATTCTCAATATGATATCTTCATGAAAAAGTTAAGGAACTGATCTTGGATTAGTTGTTTGAAAAATATGCTGGTTTATACAACCTTTCATCTTCTCTGTTATTCTTAGTTTGTCGTAATGATATGTAGGGGTTGGGTCACTGCACCATATTGTCCTAAAAGGCGAAGATTGTGCACCAAAAAGGAAATTAATCCACATGTTACAATGTTGTTAAAAATGGTATGAAGGTAGTGAATTATGCTAATAAGAAATTTAGATTGGGAGAGACGTAATTAAATTTTATTATTTAATTGAAGATTTCTAATTAAAATAATAATAAATCTACATTTATATATTTATATATTGATTTGAAGGCTTTTGACAACGATCACTTCTTTCCATTAGATCCCCTTCAGGCCTTTGGGATACCGACTACTTCATTATATTATATAGTTGGGGCTTGCTACTTGTTGGCGTGTTGGGATAAACAAACTTGATGTTGTTGTTGTTGTTGGTTTTTTTTTTTTGTAGTTGGAGTCTATGGAATAAGAAAGAAATTTGATAGCTTGGAAAAAGTGGTAGCTTGACGAAAGTGGTAGAGAAAACATTAATCTCTCCTACCATGACAAACATGGCCACTAAAACTTGCAACCTTGTTTATAGGAAGTGAAAATTATGTTTCTTTTTTCCAAACATGTATGTTAGTATATTAAAGTTTAATGAATATGTTTTATTATTATCATATATGGTTTCATACTTTAACAAAACATTCACCAAGACTTCACAATGTT